>CM049824.1:30872095-31034595 GCA_027422435.1 Schizopygopsis pylzovi | reverse complement strand
ATAGGCTAATGCAATCACATTAAATACTTTAATGATAATACAGTATTGCTATACATGCCATTACCCAGTGTTTTAAGCAAAACCATTGTATGACTAGTTATTGCTGCTTGCTAATACTTTCTCAATGCTCATTCTTAGGGTTCGGGATTTGGACAAAAACAACCAATTCCAAGGACTACAGTTGATTTCAGTAACTGTTCACAAAAACAATTTATAGATAAGCACACTGTCACTAATGATTATTGGTGGGTTTTTATTGCAAAGCAACAAAAATGGCAATATCATCACAATTGTTTAGAAAAGCCAAAGCTAATCTTTCCACTTTGGGCTACAACAATCTGGTGGGAAAAAACGAAATCATGATGGCACTGACATAGGTGGAAAAAAAGAGAGACCTGACTTAAGATCGAATGTAACACCTAGCAGCTACCCAGAAACAAACAAACTGTAACAATCTCGTTTAAAGGAATACGTCACCCAAAAATGAATATTCTGTCATATTTAATCACCAAACCTGTTCCAAACTTGTATGAGTTTCTTTCTTCTGTTGAGCACACAAGAAGAAGTATGTTAGTAACCAAACAGGTCACAGTAGTCATTGACTTCCATAGTATGGCATAACAAATATTATGGAAGTCATTGGCTACCGTCAATTGTTTAATTAACAATCTTCATTTTTGTGTGAACTATCCCTTTAACCCTCATAAGCTTTTCAGACTTAGCTCTTCTACGTTTTTGGCTTCACAGCAAGGAAATGATTCATCTCTTAAAATGCTCACGATCATTGAATGTCTGTGAATTTCAGATTGCAGTATCTTTGTATTGTTGTTTCTCATTCCTAACAGATCCAGGGGATTAAGATTGAGACGGAGGACAACAGAGAGACACGCTCCGCTAAAGATGCCCTTCTTCTGTGGTGTCAGATGAAAACAGCAGGGTAACATCTACTGTATATATCTATCCCATAACAACCCAAAGACAATATATATACACTACTGGTCAAAATAATCATTTGGAGTAATACAGGTATTCCAATGTTTTTAAAAGAAGTCTTGTGCTCACCAAGGGTGCATTTATTTGATCAAAATACAGAAAAACAATAATATTTACAAATATTATTATAATCTGTTTCTGTTTTTTAAAATGTAATTTATTCCTGTGATGGTAAAGCTGAATTTTCAGTGTCGCATAATCCTTCAGAAATATTTCTAATATGCAGATTTGCTGTGTAATTATCACTGTTGCTCATTTATCAATTATGGTTCTTATTATTATGAGTGTGGAAAACAGTTTTTGCTGTTTAATATTTTTGTGGAAATTGTGATAATTTGTTTTGATGAATAGAAAGTTTCAAAGAACAGCACATTTCTATAATTCAGTATTATAAATGTCTTAACCGTCACTTTTGATCAATTTCATGCATCGTTGCTTCTTTTTTATCGTATTTATCCCAGACTTTTGATTGGTAGTGTATCACAGTTTCCACTAAAAATATTACAAATGTTTTCAACAATCGTAATAATAATAATAAATGTGTCTTGAGCAGCAAATCAGCGTATTAGAATGATTTCTGATGGATCATGTGATCTTCAGTAAGGATGCTGAAAATCAGCTTTTGTCATCATAGGAATAAATTACATTTCAAATATAGTGAACAATTTTTTAATCATATTTCAGATTATTATTGTTTTAATGTTTTTGATCAAATAAATCCAGCCATGGTGAGCATAAGAGACTTCTTTCAGAAACTTTTAAAATATCCGAAATTTGTATAGAGTTTGGTGGTGTATGTTCTCTTTTAGGCCTTGATAGAAATACACATGATCTTCATGATGCTGCACTGTTTCGTGTGTTTCGTCCCAGGTATCCCGAGGTCAACATTCACAACTTCACCACCTGCTGGAGGGACGGCCTGGCTTTCAACGCTCTTATTCACAGGCACAGGTCAGCGGTCAGACACACACACAGCATGCTGACTAGGCTTCCTTCAGTCACATCATTGATAGAGCTGATTTCTGCTTGTGTGTTTCACAGGCCTGATTTAATTGAATTCCACAAGTTGACCAGATCCAATGCAACACATAACCTCCAGCAAGCCTTTAACACAGCTGAACAGAGTCTCGGACTCACCAAACTACTAGACCCCGAGGGTAACGAACAGCATTTTCCTCTCACTATATACAGTGGGAACCTTTAAATGCACCAGATTTGATATTTTTAGTTATATTGATTGAGCTAAATAGCTGAATGTTCACTCAAAACCATAACCATATTCTCCCACCCAGATGTAAACACAGAAAATCCAGATGAGAAGTCCATCATCACTTATGTAGTTTCCTACTATCATTATTTCTCCAAAATGAAGGCACTTATAGTAGAAGGGAAGAGGATTGGAAAGGTAGGAGGTGTTTGATAAAGCTAAACCTCATTTAAATGAACTCGAGTGTGTTATCAGATGCATATGTTCCCTCTCTTTTTTCTCTTTCTAGGTGCTGGACAATGCTATAGAAGCTGAGAAGATCATTCGCCGCTACGAGGCTTTAGCGTCCGACCTGTTAGAGTGGATTGAGAAAACCATAAGCGTCATTAGCAACCAGAAGTTTGCAAACTCGCTATCGGGTGTTCAGCAACAGCTTCAAGCCTTTACCACCTACTGCACCATTGAGAAGCCTATCAAGTAAGAGAGAATAAACGAAACAGACGTCTGAGTGATAAAAAATACTCAAACTGTCAGTACTAGAGGTCTGCACGGGCTCAAAACTGAAGCCCGAACCCGGCCCGTGCCCGAGATTGTCTGACCCGACCCGAGCGGCACAGTTAAATTTAGAGCCCGAACCCGACCCGAAATCCCCCCCCCCAACGAATAGCCAACAAAAAAAAAAAAGGAAAAAAGGCTGCATTTCACGATTGCATGCAAAGAAACAGATTAATCAAGGCTCTGCCATTTCACAAACATTTACCAGTTATGAAAGTTTGTGAACATCAGGTGCAGCGGTCGCATACATTCTGCCGAGTTTATGAATTTTGTATGGACAAGAAGATGATGACCGTGCAAATTTTTTTTGTCAGTTAAGGCTCGTTAGCATTCTGTCTACTTTAAATCAGACATAAGATCTTAAATAAGATTGTATTTATTTGAATGAGAGAGAGAGGGAGAGGGAGAGGGAGAGGGAGAGAGAGAGAGGGAGAGGGAGAGGGAGAGAGAGAGAGAGGGAGAGGGAGAGGGAGAGAGAGAGAGGGAGAGAGAGATAGAGTGAGAGAGAGAGAGAGAGAGAGAGAGAGGGAGAGAGAGATAGAGTGAGAGAGAGAGAGAGAGAGAGAGAGGGAGAGAGCGAGAGAGAGAGAGAGGGAGAGAGAGATAGAGTGAGAGAGAGAGAGAGAGGGAGAGAGAGTGAGAGAGAGAGAGACCGAGCGAGCGAGAGACCGAGGAATGTTGCGCGTGCATGTGAACCTGCGTCTGCGCGTCTCTCTCTCTACAAGCAATGAGGCTTAGTTACTTCAAAAACAGCAATAAAAGTTTCCGTGCTGTTTGTGCGCGATCTCTGATATGTGTGTGCGTGCGTCTATGAAAGCAGCGAAGCCTCTGCATATAGTTTTGGTTTAGCTACAAACCCGAACCCAACCCGAGCCCGAAGCTATCCATTAAACATTAACCCGAAACCCAGGGTAGCAGACCTCTAGTCAGTACTCATGACTGTGAATCATCTGGTTCTTTCAACGCTTTCTTACGCTACGATGCACTAGTCACTGTATTGTTGGTCAAAGGCGTTCCTACCCTAGTGAAAAAGAGGTGCACTTAGTTATATTGAACGTACACTTGTATCGTGCTTCAAATCTTAAGAGTATATTTAAAAAAACTGTGCTTGCAGGTAATATTAATGAAATAAAGTGCCACTTGAGTGCACTTAATTAAATAGAGAACACTTTCATGACATTTTCTTAGCACACTTAAAGGGATAGTTCACCCAAAAATGAAAATTCATTCTAAATTGTTCTGTCATTGTTTGAGTTTCTTTCTTCTGTTAAACACAAACGATGATATTTTAATAATGTTGGTAAGCAAACAGTTGCTGGTATCCATTGACTTCCATATGTTTCCCCATATTATAGAAGTCATTGGCTACCAGCAACTGTTTGCTTACCAACATTATTAAAAATATCATATTTTGTGTTTAACAGAAGAAAGAAACTCATACAGGTTTGGAAATCTGGAAGATAAATAAATTATGACATGTTAAATTTTTGGGGGTGAATTATCTCTTTAAATACACTTGCAAAGAGTGTGCTTTAATAATCTTTTGTTGTGCGTTTTAATTTTTTGTGACTAACATACTAAAACACATGTGAAGTACTGTAAGTGATTATAATTCAACTCTATAGTGTTATTGATATTAATGTTAAAATGTTAAAATGTTAATGTCTTAAATGTAAATTGCAACATTTTAAATTTATTTATGACATACAACGTTAAATAGAAATGTTTTAGTTTACCATAAATGCTTGTCAGTACATTCTGCAGTACACTTCAACCATATTTCAAAGACAATAGAAATATTAATGACATTACATATACAGTTGAACTGAAGTCCTACTTAAGCAAGCTTAACAAATCACTCTTAAATTCAGCTGATTGGATTTAACACAAGTGTCTGAAAACATTACGTTCAGTCTGTGCTTAAGTAAAGTGTTTTAAAAGTACATTATTTCTGTAATAAGTACTGGTGTAAATTTAGTTTCAAAATGATTTTGCTGGTTATTGGCATAGCTGTTTAATATCTGACCACAAATAGGCTGTTATTGTAATTTTCTTGCTCTTTAACGTTCTGTAGAGAGAGTGATTGTCTTTTCATATTAAATGAACAAACTCTTGTTGAAAATGAGTGATTTTTGGTCACTTTATCACATACTGTCACTTTTAGAATAAGGTCGATGTGCTCAGCTGATAGTCTCATGTTTATTGGACTAAAGCTTTAGTTTAAGTTCATTACATTAATTAATTTTGCATATAGATTTGTTCATATAGCATTGATCAAATAAGGCAATCAGGGAATGTGCTGAAACCTGAGAGAGCTGTTGATTTCACTGCAAGTACTGCAGCGTGTTTAACACCCAGTGACGAAGTATCTGTGCTGTTTTGAATGGACACACATAGGGAGTCCTAGGAAAGAGATTTGTGAGACGGATGTAGTGCAGTTTGTGTGGTTAATTATGGTGTGGGTTGTTTTTAACAGATTCCAGGAGAAAGGGAACCTGGAGGTGCTGCTTTTCACCATCCAAAGTAAGCTCAGAGCTAACAATCAGAAGCCATATGTGCCTCATGACGGGAAACTTATCTCAGACATCAATAAGGTGTGTACTGTTTAGTTCATATGTGACCCTGGAGCACAAAAGCAGTCTTAAGTCGCTGGGTATATTTGTAGCTATAGCCAAAAATACATTGTATGGGTCAAAATTATAGATTTTTCTTTTATGCCAAAAATCATTAGGATATTAATCATGTTCCATAAAGATATTTAGTGAATTTCCTACCGTAAATATATCAAAACTTCATTTTTGATCAGTAATATGCATTGCTAAGAACTTCATTTAGACAACTTTAAAGATGATTTTCTCAATGTCTTGATTTTTTTGCACCCTCAGATTACAAATATTGTCCTATCATAACAATACATCAATGAAAAGCTTATTTATTCAGTTTCAAAAATGGTTTTAAGACAGGTTTTGTGGTCCTGGGTCATATACAGTAGTTCTTGACTGGTTACAGTGTCACATTTGTATTTTTGTATAAATAGAACAGGGCTGATTACTTTTTCGTTGTTTTATATTTTACAATATGGAAGTATGAATTGTATATCATGTAATCTGAATGAAATATTAACTAATGACCTAAAGAAGAAATATACACTACCAGTCAAAAGCTTTGGAATATTTAATAATGTTTGTGATATTTCAGTATATTTTTATGTAATGTAAAAGCCTCAGTTTTGATTAAAAAATACAGAAAAAACAGTAATATTGTGAACTATTTCAATTTATAATAACTGTTTTTGATTTGAATGTGTTTTAAAATGTAATTTATTTATATGATGCAAAGCTAATTTTCAGCATAATTAATCAGAAATCATTCCAATATACTGATTTTCAATTATTACTAATAGTGCTTATTATTTTTAATGAGGAAAACAGTTTTTGCTGCTTAATATTTTTGTGGAAACCATGATCATTTTTTCAGATCTCTGAACAGAAAGTTCAAAGAAATAGAAAACTTTTGCTTCATTATGTGACATTACTGTTAATTTTTTAAATATACATTTCTTTAAAATTAAATTGCTTTAAAATATAATCAAACACAAAATCACAATTTTTGTGTTTTACTGTATTTTTGGTTAAATAAAATCAGCCTTGGTGAGAATAAAAGGCTTATTTAAAAATATTCAGATACAGATAGTGTACCAATAGTACCGATAGTGTCTAATTTTATATTTTAATATTATTATTTGAAGTAATATTTACCTACTATTTAACCATTTCACATTTTATTGAATAAATTAGGGATGCACGATATTTCGGCCACCATATCGGTATCGGCCGATAAATGCCCATTTTTTCAGTTATCGGTTATCGGCCCGATAAGAAAATTCGGCCGATATCTTTAAGCCGATAAATAATGCATGATTTCCTTCAGAGACACTTCAGATGTGCGCTGTTCGCCGTGATGGCTTTGAAATGCTTGAAATATGATTGGAATCACTTTGAAAAGGACATCACTTATGTGCAACATGTGCAGAACAAGTCTGTCATAAAGGCTACATTAAATTATAATAAGAACATTACTGTAAATGACGTTGTGTAATCTTTGTGTGCTGTGTTTTGTGTGTGCGTTGAGCGCATCCACAACAGAGCTACACCTCCATGACAGTTAAGTTCGCTTGTGCATTTGCAGCCTTTTGTGCAATTGTACATAGTAATATTGTGTTTATTTGATGTATATCTGCTTTATCTCATATAGAATGCGTTTGGTTTATTAATAGAGCGTTAATAGAGCGCTTAAGTTTGCCGGTGATCATCTTTAGCTCAGCGCACGCAGCTCAAACAGCAGCGCACAACTAATAACTATGATTGGGCCTGTTGTGTATATATCATTCTAATGAGAATATTATAATAATAAAACGTTGTGAATTATTTGGGTTTAGTTGCCGTGTTTCAGCGCGTTGTTACGGGAAGTCAAGTGCGCGTCCACGAGTTACACATCTGACTAGCGCATAACTTAGTTCAAAATAACCTGTGCATTTCCGTATTTTGTGCATATCTAAGTTGTAATATTATGTTTCTGTTCTATAAATATCTGATTCTCATGTAGCCTAATTAACCCGCTATAACATGCGCTTTCAGTGTTCATTCAGCTTCATACAGCGCACGCAGCTCAAACAGCTGCTATTTAAAACAGTGGAAGCCTATTCATTTGTTACTTTTCAAAATACTGAAGCATTATTAATAATAACCACCACTTTTATTTTCATCAACAATAGGGTTTAGTAATTAATATAATTTCATTATTGTCCATGCAGATGGCTCTTCCGTTTTATTCATCCATGCATTTTGATTCTTTACACATGTAATGATGTCCAATGACTTGTTTACATTATTTTATTTTATTTGTGAGACTTTATGGTGAAATTTGGTAATGGGAGAGTAAAATATATTTTTAAACATACACTGTTCAAACTCGGCTGCTTATGTGGCTTTTAATGACGAGACCTTTTTTTTTAATCAGGCTCTCAAAAAGTATATACAAATGTGGATATAGATTTATCAGCCAACATATCGGTTATCGGCTTTCAAATATAAAGAGTTTTCGGTATCGGCCAAAATTTTCATATCGGTGCATCCCTTGAATAAATCAATCAAAATGATTGTATGATTATTGACTTTGTCTCACTGAACAATCCTCATATTTTGTTTTTCTCATGAAAGGCTTGGGAGAGACTGGAGAAGGCGGAGCACGAGAGGGGCGTGGCTCTTAGGAAAGAGCTGATTCGTCAGGAAAAGCTAGAGCTTCTAGCTCAACGATTCGATCATAAGACCACCATGAGGCAGGCTTGGCTGAATGAAAACCAGCGTCTGGTCTCACAGGTGTGCAAAACAGAAAAAATAAAACAAAATAAGAACTTTATGAAATAAAACAGGTGACATTTCGCCTTAAACGAGTGCTGCATTTTCCACAGGATAACTTCGGCTATGACCTGCCAGCGGTAGAAGCTGCCATGAAGAAACACGAGGCGATCGAAGCAGACATCCTATCATACGAGGAGCGCATCAGTGTCGTGGTGGAGCTGGCGAATGAGATGGAGTCAGAAGGGTACTATGACATCCGACGTATCTTGGCACGCAAAGAAAACATCCTCGGCCAGTGGAGCCTTCTGAAGGAGCTGGTGGTGGGACGTAAAGTCCGTCTGGAGAAGAACCTGGCCCTGCAGAAGACCTTTCAAGAGATGGTCTACATGATCGACTGGATGGAGGAGATGCAGGTGGGTTGACTGTACCAGTTTGACTTGAGATTAAAATCCCCACTGAAACAGACATGGTGTATTAACACTATTTTCATTCAGTAGTCAAGCTGACACAATCAAACTTACTTTTCTTGACCGAAGTGCCATATTCTTGCCTCAGATTAAGCTGCTCTCTAAGGACTATGGCAAACATCTTCTTGAAGTGGAGGACATGCTCCAGAAACAGAGTTTACAGGAGGCTGACATCTCTATACAGGCAGACAGAGTTCAAACCCTCAACACTGCAGCTCTCAAATTCACCACGATTGAAGGTGAGTGCACCTTAAAACAGCAACATGATGAATATCGATTCAGAGACACTGTTTGGGTCAAGATGTGATATAAAGGTTACTGGACGTGTTTCTTTCACTGAGATGTCCAGAGACCTCTGCAGGGTAGAGCGTGTAAAATAATTTTACATGAGGAGCTTGAATAATGCACCACAAGAGGGCTGGAGTTGCTTTGCTCAGCACACACACTACTACTCCTTGTTGGTTCAGGGCTCAATAAAGACTATTTTCAGCTTTAAACTAAATGTTATGCTTAACTAATTAACTAAATATTAAGTTTCCTTTACACAAAGATTGTATATACCATTAAAAAGTTTGGGACCAGTAAGGTTTTGTTATATTTTTTGACAGAAATCTCTTAGGGTGCTTTCCCACTTGCCTGGTCCGAACCCGAGTTCGTTTGCTCCCCTTCCCCTGCCCCCGCTGGACTGTTCATATTATTTTATTTGGGTCCGAACCGCGGTTCTTTGGCATCAAGCCAGCAGCTGTTTACCCCGTTGCTTAGAAACAACGGCGCAGGAGAAGGTGGCAAAATGCATATTTTTCCATACAATGTTTATACAATCATACAATGTTTTTGAAACATTGGTTGTTTCCAAAGCTTCAGTGCATAACGACACTTACATCTGTCTTGCGAAAGTACTGCAAAATGCTCTAAAGAACGCTGTAGGTGAACAGAAATAAGACATACAGCTCTCTGCGTGCAACGCATCAGTCACGCTAATCAGAAAAGTGAGTGAAACACACGCAAACACGCAATTTTATCAACTAATACGTCATTAGCGTATTACCACTTCGCTTTGCTTCGTAGACAGAGTCTGGAAGGGCATAACTGAAAAGCTTTTACTTTCTCGGGGGGGGGGGGGGCTTGTCTGAAGTTTAAAATCATTGGTGTACCCGTAAGCCAATCACATAACGTTTGGTTATGACGTATGTTATGCGCCAGCTCAGCCGCCTCGAACTGAGGTGATGTCGTAATAAATTAACTTGTTGAAGTTAATAACCAAACCCGTGTATGCAAACTCACCATTTGTATGCAACATGTGCCTCGTCAACGACAATGGCGACGAGGTTGTTTTGGTATATGGTTGATGCCAACATAGCTCGCCATTTTGGATTGAGAATCCAGGATTCGGGGCTACCAAAAATAAGGTCTCCTTAACCTGATCGTCCATGAGGGCAACCAAGGGGGACACAATCACATTTATCGCCTTGCCGGACTTTGGCCTCCCCAGTTTCTCGCTGACGATCGGTAACGGCTGATAAATTAAACTTTTCCCAAAACCTGTCAGGAGTAGGGCCACAACATAACCTCCATTCAAAATGTGAACCAAACACTCTTTTGTTCGGGCTTCAGTTGGCAAATGCCGAAAATATTCTCCACAACAGAGCGAAGAGACCCGTGTCTCCATGTCCGCTGTCGTTTTAGATTTCCCTAACCTAAACTACAATCTTAAATTCGGCACTTAGTGTCTACGTCACGGCTCTCAGCCCACCCTCTGTTTGTTGGTTGGACGTCTGGTGCGGAGCCGGAGATAATCTGGGAGTTGTTTTGCAATATCAGACTGAGTACAGAAGCAAACTGAAATTGTCAGGCTACCCCAGACCACCCTTTATAAGTAGACTTGAGTACGGTTCGCGGGTATGCACCCGAGGTCGGAAGACAGCATTCACATCATCCAAACGAACTCTGACGTCAATCGAACCCGGGAACGCACCAAAAGTGCAAGTGCGACAGCACCCTTATTCTCACTAAGGCTGTGTTGTTTTGATCAAAAATACAGAGATAGTATTACAATTTAAAAGAACTGTTTTCTATCTTCGTATATTTAAAAATGTAATGTATTACTGTGATGCAAAGCTGAATTTTCAGCATCATTACTCCAGTCTTCAGTGTAACATGATCTCTCAGAAATCCTTCTAGTATGTTAAAGGGATCTTATGATGTTGCTATAAAGAACATTATTTTGTGTATTTGGTGTAATGCAATGTGTTTACATGGTTTGAGGTTCAAAAACATTATTTTCCACATACTGTACATTATTGTTGCTCCTCTATGCTCCGCTTTTCTGAAACGCGCCGATATTTACAAAATCGCTGTGTCCCGGCGCGACCACACAAAACAATAAAACCCATTACAAACGAGGCATTTGTTGCATCCAGTGGGGACATAATTACTGATTATAATGACTTATACCGTATTTTTACGCGTTGTGTTGCATCGCGCCGCGTAAACATTACCATGTCTGCATTTGTGATCGGAGAAACGACAAACAACAAGCACTACTCTACACTGCTCAAAACTCACGTTTGAATAGTCAGAGGCAAATTCTTTAAATATGAAAACATTCTTCCAGGCTGTGAGTCAGAAACACCAGACTGCCCCACTTTACAGTGTTGTTCACATTGTAGGCTACTCTCTCCCAGGTTCAGGAAATAGTTCTCTCGTAAAATGCGCTGCACACACTCAAATATTTGGGTTGAACTGTTCTGGAACGGTGTTGTAAATATAACTTAACCACTGATTTCTAGTTGTGTCCTCTTTTGGAAGCCCAAACAAAGTACTTTAGCTTTCACAATGAAACACAGCGTCTCCAGGACATGCCGGCAGCAACAATACTACAGCGATAATAACAGTTACACCTTTCTTTGCGTATACGTTTGGGTGGTGTTTTGCTAATCTTAATAACATAATAGCTAAACAACATTCCTTTGGTGATAAATCAGTGAAAACAGTAAAGCTTTTCTTCTTGTCTCTGTTTCTGACTCAGGTTACCAGCCGTGTGACCCTCAGGTAATTTGTAACCGGGTCAGCCACGTCAACACCTGCCTGGAAGAATTAAAGCAGCTGGCTGCAAAACGGCGCCTGGAGCTGGAGGATTCGCGCGAGCTGTGGGCCTTCTTTCAAGAGGTAGAGGAATCAGAGAATTGGATCCGAGAGAAGACGTCCATCTTGGCCACGCAGAGCTGCGGGAAAGACCTGAGCAGCGTCCTGCGACTGCTGCAGAAGCACAAAACCGTAGCTGGAGAGCTGTTGGCGCGACGTGCGTTACTTCAGCAGACCATGAAGAAGGGCAAGCAGATCCTCACCCAGAAGAGCTTCGGTACGGCTGGAATACAAGAGCGACTGATGGAGGTCAAGGCCGAATGGAAGAGACTGGAGGACCAGGCCACACAGAGGCTATGTAACCTACAGGAGGCGCTGGACTTTTTTCAGTTCAGCACCG
Source organism: Schizopygopsis pylzovi (assembly GCA_027422435.1). Classification (NCBI taxonomy): domain Eukaryota; kingdom Metazoa; phylum Chordata; class Actinopteri; order Cypriniformes; family Cyprinidae; genus Schizopygopsis; species Schizopygopsis pylzovi. The sequence goes on along the minus strand of CM049824.1, from coordinate 31,022,529 downwards.
AGACGGACGATCTTCTAGCTTGGCTACAGGATGCTTACAGACTCGTTTCTAGCGAGGACTTTGGACATGATGAGTATTCAACGCAGTCTCTCCTTAAAAAGCACAGAGGTGTCCGAGAGAGTATCGATAAACACCGTGCACAAGTGGTGGGCCTTCGGAAACACATGGTTGCGTTGCCAATACATTATCGGGAGCTGGATGAGGTGCGAGCACGCATGGCTGAGACGGAGCAGCTCTACACGGAGGTGGCGGAAGTTGCCGTGTTGCGGCAGCAGTGGCTGCATGACGCGCTGGCTGTGTATCACATGTTTAGTGAGGTGAACGCCTGTGAGGTGTGGATCGATGAGAAGGAGCAGTGGCTGAACAGGATGGAGGTTCCCGAAAGACTAGAGGATGTGGAGGTGATCGCACACAGGTAAGAGCGTTCACCTGGTGTTGCTTGTCTACTTTGACCCCAGAAAATATTAGAAATGTCATTGCATTGGAAATCGACTTTTTTGCAACTGATGCACATTAGAAATGTGATGTCATTTCTGCAAGTGCTTTGTATTTCTTAATTTCTGACAAGAGCCAGAAAATCTGAGCATATCACACTAGTCCTCAGGTCCTTACACTGGCTTCCAGTTACATTTAGGATTGATTTTAAAGTACTTTTACTCGTTTATAAATCACTCAATGGTCCTAGGACCTGAATACATTACTGATATGCTCACTGAATATAAACCTAACAGACCACTCAGATCATTAGGATCGAGTCAGTTAGAAATACCAAGGGTTCACACAAAACAAGGGGAGTCCGCTTTTAGCTATTATATCGCCCGCAGCTGGAACCAGCTTCCAGAAGAGATCAGATGTGCATCATGTGCTAAAACATTAGCCACGTTTAAATCCAGACTCAACTCATCTGTTTAGCTGTGCATTTACTGAATGAGCACTGTGCTGTATCCGAACTGACTGCACTGTGTTTTATGTGTAATCATCTTCTATTCTTAACCGTTTTAGTTCATTCTAAATCAATTTTGAATCATGTTATAAGTTTTTCAATTCCTTATTTTTTAATTTTTGTGATTATATTTTTTATGATCAATTTACTTTTATGTAAAGCACTTTGAATTCCCATTGTGTATGAAATGTGCTGTACAAATAAACTTGCCTTGCTTTGTATCGCAAGTGCAATGCTGTACCAGGTGTGCTATCGAGCAAGTTTACTACAGTAGAAAGTCATGCATATGGCGCTGGTAATATGATGCAAACCTAAAAATGAATCAGTTTACAAATCATGATAAAAGTGTTCTGAGATCATTACATAGTGTTGTGCTAGGACCCGTGTGAAAATAAGTCTTTATTAAATGACAATCTGCTGCTGTAATCATAATTTGTGTGTAAAGGAATAAAAGTTGTTGGTGTTTTACTACTTTTTAGTTTTTCCAGTGAGTTTTAACCCACGGAAAAGGTTGTTTTTATGTACACAAAAGCCTAACTGTGATTTAACATTGAATATCTTCAAGTACATTTTCTGCATTGTAGGTTTGAAAGCTTGGACCAGGAGATGAACAGCCTGATGGGAAGGATACTAGATGTTAATCAGATCGTCCAGCAGCTCTTAGACAGCGGTCACCCCAGTTCCACCGAAGTCAGGGGCTGTCAGGATCACTTGAACAGCAGGTAACACCACATCATATGTACAGTTTGTGTGACGTTTAGCATTATCCTGCATATTTAATGGCAAATACCATAGAGGTACGGAAAAAATATTTTCATTTTCTCCATTGAGATTTTTAATGATTGCACAAAAACTTTTTAAGGTAGACCCTGCCATGAGCTCTTGGTTGTTACCTGATGATATGCTTCTGTTGAAACCATCGGTTAGCGTAATGTCAACTGTTAAATGAGAAGAGGATCAAATTGACAAAAAGTAGCTTTAGAAATAAATATTTGATTTGATTATTATGCGTAAACCTTTAGGCTACATGTTTTCTTTCAGAAGCTGCATCTGAATTGGTATTTAGAGTCTGTTTGTTGCAGCTCAAAGGTAGCATGAATGTATTTACCCTGCAATTACCATTACATCATGTTCATCACCGATCAACTATATGAGATGAAAAATGATCTATGTACCCTGTAGGTCTCGGGTAGGGAGGTGCATAACATGTTAATTTTAACACTTTATTTTTTCATAACTAATTAATTAAATTACAAATAAAGATAACAAATAAAAAGAATGCTTATAAAAATAAGGCAGTGGAAATATAGATGGGCACTGTTGGGTTTAAACCTAAAAAGCTTTATTTATTTATTTATTTATATATGCAAATTAATAATACAAAAATATTATATTCAGATATCTCTGGCCAATTATTCCTTTTGTCTTTTTCTCATATAATGCTAATTTTGTTGCATGTTTTTCCATTCTCTTCATGCTAGTCTGTCATTACCCTGATATGTAATTGTTTTACATTGATCTAATTTGAAAATCAGAAAACCCTGCACATTCCTGATGCTGCTGTTGTTTGTCACTTTTAACACACGGCTCTACATGGGTGTCTTTAGAAAATGGGCTGCTGCTTTGCTTTCACTGAAACTGGCAAGCTGTGACGTATGTGTGAAAAACTCCAGTGATCCGTTTTAGAGCGAGCTTGGCATAAATAGCTCTCTCAGCGTGCTGCCATCTGCTGTGGCTGCCACATACAGTGCGCGCCTGACCCGGCTCAAAAGCACTACGGCCTGAACCCAAACACATCCACAGCTATTGTGTTCTTCAGTATTTAATACACGGTGTATTCAAAATAATGTGTCTTTAAAGCATGCCCTATAGGAACTCTGTGTTTGATTTGTGATATTGTGTCTCAGGCCTTGAGCTGTGGCCCACCGGTGTGTCCTCGGATTGTTTTTGTGTGGGTGTGTCCTTGATGTGTGTGTGTGTGTGTCGTCGTGTGTGTGTGTGTGTGTGTGTGTGTGTCTGTGTGTGGTGTCGTGTGTGCTGTGTGCGTGTGTGCGTGTCTGTCTGTGCGTGTGTCGTGTGCTGTCGTGTGTGTCGTGTCGTGTCTGTCGTGTCGTGCGTGCGTGCGTGTGTCGTGCGTGCGTGCGTGCGTGGTGGTGGGCATGTTTATGTGGTTTATGAGGACACAAATTTGTATAATGACATGGGTATGACATAGGTATTACAAGGAGAAGGTGATTTATGAGGACATTTTCAGTGTCCCCATAATTTAAAACGCTTATAAATCATACAGAGTGAGTTTTTTTGAGGGAAAGTAGAAATGCACCGTCTCCTGTGAGGGCTAAGTTTAGGTGTAGGGTAGGTGTAGGGCAATAGCACATACAGCTTTGTACAGTATAAAAACCATTACGCCTATGGAGAGTCCCCGTAAACCATAAAAACCAACGTGTGTGTTGTGTGTGGGTGGGTCCTTGATGTGTGTGTGTGTGCGTGTGTGTGTGTGTGTGTGTGGTGTGTGTGTGTGTGGGGGTGTGTGGGGGTGTGTGGTGTGTGTGTGTGTGTGTGTGTGTGGTGTGTGGTGTGTGTGTGTGTGTGTCCATAAATGTGAAATGTATGTCAGACTGAGTCATGTGTTTCTGTGAACAGTAGTCATTGTGTTGTACAAGCCTGTACGTCTAGAGATCATAACAGAGTTATGTACAATGGTGTGTAGTACAAGATGTGTCCAGTCAAAGTGTATGTGTGTGGAACTAACGTGTGGTGTACCATTTAATTTATTAAAACATTTATTCAGACTGAGTCATTTTCTGTTGAAACAGGAAGTTCTTTGTTTATACAACTTTATATTTGCCATTTACTATTAGATTATCATACAATAGTTTATTGCAGGTATTGGTTTATAAACATTATTTAAGGTTTGACATTTTAACTAACATTTATTAACATTTTTAGAAAACATCATTTTAACATTTTCTGTTGAAATAGGAAGTTGTTTGTTTATACAACTTTATATTTGCCATTTATATTAATTATCCTACAATATTTTTGCAGATATTGGATTTTTTAAATAATTATTTTAAGGTTTAGATCATCACTCTGTCTACACCGGACACATTTGTAAACCTCAGGAACACTGCATGCTTTCCAGCATTCTGCTAAATACATAAATGTCAATTAGTTATGCTGATAAAACTTAAAAAAAGAAAGCCTGTTTGGTTGATAGATATGATATTCAAGAACCAGCGAGAATGTTGCTCAAGAAATAATCTTATTAATGAGAAGGACATTCTCATTCTAGATCAGTGGCTCTTAAAGCTTAAGGAATTTTAAAAGTCATTATTTACATTTTGACTATAATTATTTGAGTTATTATTGTTATTTATTTACAGAAAGTATGAGTGCCTATCGATTAAAAGAAGTTGCAAAACTAGTACTAGTAGGCTTTCAAATATTGTTGAGGACAATGTTGAAGTCAATAAGGTTGAAAACCACAGTTCTAGAGAGTATTTAATAAGTTTAATAAGATAAAATTGCATATACATCTCTGCAAACCAGTGTTATTTTATTAGCATTGAGATATTATTATAGCTTTACATGTAAAATTATTTTTTATTTGTGTATTTTACACTTTCATTTTAATTCTAGTTAATATTTTAAAATTTCATTGTGCTTGTCATTTTTATTAGTTGTTAAAAATATGTCTTTAATCTTCCTTTTATTGTTATTTTTGTACATCAAGAATTTGTACATGAAAATGAGAAATTTTCCTTATTTTATGAAATAAAATTAGTGCTGCCAAATGATTAATCACGATTTATCGCATTCAAAATAAAAGTTTTTATTTACATAATAAATAATTGTGTACCGTGTATATTTATTATGTATATATATATATACAAACACTAGCATATATATATTTAAGAAAATATGTTATGTTTATGTATTTAATATATTTATATATAATATAAAATATAATAATATAAATAATGTTTAAATATGTACTTATATATACATAATAAATAAACTAAGTACACATAGATATATTATGCAAACAAAAACTTTTATTGTGGATGAGATTAATCACGATTAATCGTTTTACAGCACTAAATAAAATATGTTTTTATTTGTTATTTTAGATAATAAACAAACCTGAAGTATCATCATTTCTTTCATGTGTACAAAGCTTATGTGTATATATATATATATATATACATATGTGTTTTTTTTTTTTTGTAATGTCTTAAATATTTTTCTTGGTTGTAAAAAAAAATATAAAAAAAAATGCATGTACTTATTTACTTCATAGATCTATTCTTGTTTTATGTATTATATAATCATTTGTTTCTTATTTATGTAATGGACAATGCTTTGGCAATACTGTGCAAGTCATGCCAATAAAGCTCATTTGAATTTGAATTTGAATTTGAATAATGTTTATTTTATTTCAAGTATTGATTGATTGACTGTAGTTTTAGCTTTAGTGGAGTATAATAACCCTGCTGTGAACAAGATAAGTCATCAATATTTTGGGCCATTTTCCTGGTAGAGAAAAGCTGTACATTTTACATGCACTTATGTATGCTAAAAAACGTTATCATATTGATGACCTCTAAGCTAACAGACATCAGTGTTTAAAGAGTCATTTTTATTACACATCAGCAATGCAAGACAGGGAACATACTGACTTTGCAAGGCACACTTAGTAACACGCACAAAAAAAGGAGCAAGATTTGAAACGGAATGGACTTTAACAGAGATACAAGAGTCTTTAAATCCAAAAATGTCAACTAAATTGCTTTCTTTTTGTGTATCACAGGTGGAACCGCATCGTGGAGCTGGTCGAGCAGAAGAAAGATCACCTGGACTCGATCCTGCACATCCAGAACTACTTACTAGAATGCACAGAGATCAAGTCCCAGATACAGGACAAGCGGAAAGCCATCGACGCCACGCAGTATGTGGGCAGTGACCTGGGCAGCGTGCTGGCTCTGCAGCGCCGTCTCTCCACCATGGAGGGAGCTCTGACGGTTCTCGAGCCCAAGCTCCTTCACCTTCAGGAGGAAGCAGAGGAGCTCGCCATATCCCATCCGGACAAGGCCGTAGAAATCCTGGTTCCCTTTGAGGGCATCAGCGTGGAGTGGGAAGAGCTAAAGCATACATTGCAAGGCTGTGAAGACTCTTTAACCGTCGCTGGCCGCTTGCAACAGTTCATCCAAGACTTGGATTCCTTCCTCACCTGGTTGGTGCAAACTCAGACAGCTGCTGCTTCGGAAGAGCTTCCCAATGTTTTAGAGGACGCAGAACGGCTGATAAACCAACACGCCGCGCTCAAAGAGGAGATTGGAAGGTACGAAGAGGACTACGAGCGCCTCCAGGCTGTGAATGATCTCTTGGAGACGGAGGAAGCGCCGTTGCCTCATGGAGCTCTGCAGCAGTGGCTGCACAAGCTGGACGTAGGCTGGAACAAACTGCTGGAGATGTGGGAGAGCAGGAGGGAGGTGCTGGTGCAAGCTCACATCTTCCATCTCTTCCTGAGGGACGTCAAGCAGGCCGAGGCTTTCCTCAATAACCAGGTGAAGCCCCTGATACCTCTTTATGGTAGTTACACAGTTTAAATGTGAAAGATAAGGCTTTTGTTTCCTGACTGTTATTCCTCAGAATTTGCTCTGTCATAGATGAGGAATCTTAAAGGAGATCTCATTTATGATTCATACACTACTTAAATTAGTTTAACTACCAGTCAAAAGTTTAGAAATAATTATTGTTCTCATCAATGCTGCATTTATTTGATAAAACAAAAGAAAAACATTAAAAGCAGTTATATTCAGTTATAATGTGAAATATTATCACAATTTAAAATAACTGTTTTCTATTTGAAAATATTTTAAAGAGAATTTTTCCTTTGATGAAAAAGCATCATTACTCCAGTTATAAGTATCCTTTAGAAATCATACCATGCTGATTTGCTGCTCAATAAATATTTCTTGAATGAATGAATGAATCAATGATGCATTTATATAGCGCTTTATTGTGTATAGCTGTACACCGAAAGCGCTTTACAATCATGTGGGGGGGGGGGGTCTCTCCTCAACCACCACCAGTGTGCAGCATCCACTTGGATGATGCGATGGCTGCCACAGGACAACGGCGCCAGTGCGCTCACCACACACCAGCTACAGGTGGAGAGAGAGAGAGAGTCATAGAGCCAATCAAGTGTATGCGCTCACCACACACCAGCTACAGGTGGAGAGGAGAGAGAGTCATAGAGCCAATCAAGTGTATGCACTCACCACACACCAGCTACAGGTGGAGAGGAGAGAGAGAGTCATAGAGCCAATCAAGTGTATGCGCTCACCACACACCAGCTACAGGTGGAGAGGAGAGAGAGTCATAGAGACAATCAAGTGTATGCGCTCACCACACACCAGCTACAGGTGGAGAGGAGAGAGAGTCATAGAACCAATCAAGTGTATGCACTCACCACACACCAGCTACAGGTGGAGAGGAGAGAGAGTCATAGAGACAATCAAGTGTATGCGCTCACCACACACCAGCTACAGGAGAGGAGAGAGAGTCATAGAGCCAATCAAGTGTATGCGCTCACCACACACCAGCTACAGGTGGAGAGGAGAGAGAGAGTCATAGAGCCAATCAAGTGTATGCGCTCACCACACACCAGCTACAGGTGGAGAGGAGAGAGAGTCATAGAGCCAATCAAGTGTATGCTCTCACCACACACCAGCTACAGGTGGAGAGGAGAGAGAGTCATAGAGTCAATCAAGTGTATGCGCTCACCACACACCAGCTACAGGGAGAGGAGAGAGAGTCATAGAGCCAATCAAGTGTATGCGCTCACCACACACCAGCTACAGGTGGAGAGGAGAAGAGAGTCATAGAGCCAATCAAGTGTATGCGCTCACCACACACCAGCTACAGGTGGAGAGGAGAGAGAGTCATAGAGCCAATCAAGTGTATGCGCTCACCACACACCAGCTACAGGTGGAGAGGAGAGACAGTCATAGAGCCAATCAAGTGTATGCGCTCACCACACACCAGCTACAGGTGGAGAGGAGAGAGAGTCATAGAGCAATCAAGTGTATGCGCTCACCACACACCAGCTACAGGTGGAGAGGAGAGAGTCATAGAGACAATCAAGTGTATGCGCTCACCACACACCAGCTACAGGTGGAGAGGAGAGAGAGTCATAGAGCCAATCAAGTGTATGCGCTCACCACACACCAGCTACAGGTGGAGAGGAGAGAGAGACATAGAGCCAATCAAGTGTATGCGCTCACCACACACCAGCTACAGGTGGAGAGGAGAGAGAGACATAGAGCCAATCAAGTGTATGCGCTCACCACACACCAGCTACAGGTGGAGAGAGAGAGAGAGTCATAGAGCCAATCAAGTGTATGCGCTCACCACACACCAGCTACAGGTGGAGAGGAGAGAGAGTACATAGAGCAATCAAGTGTATGCGCTCACCACACACCAGCTACAGGTGGAGAGGAGAGAGAGTCATAGAGTCAATCAAGTGTATGCGCTCACCACACACCAGCTACAGGTGGAGAGGAGAGAGAGTCATAGAGCCAATCAAGTGTATGCGCTCACCACACACCAGCTACAGGTGGAGAGGAGAGAGAGTCATAGAGTCAATCAAGTGTATGCGCTCACCACACACCAGCTACAGGTGGAGAGGAGAGAGAGTCATAGAGACAGTCAAGTGTATGGGGATTATTAGGAGGTCATGATTGACAAGGGCCAGTGGAGGGAATTTGGCCAGGACACCGGGGTTACACTCCTACTCTTTACGAGAAGTGCCATGGGATTTTTAATAACCACAGAGAGTCAGGACCTCGGTTTAACGTCTCGTCCGAAAGACGGAAATTCTTCTTATTATTAAACGTTAAAAAACATTGTTTTTTTGTGGAATTTTTATTGTATTAATTTTTTTAAATAAAAAAACATCTTTTAAATTGTAGTAATATTTCATAATATGGCAGTTTTACTGTATTTTGATCAAATGAATGCCACACTGGTGATCATAAGATACTTAACATTTAACATTTTAACTAAACATTTAAACCTATTTCAAATTTTTATATTAAACAATTTGTTAGAAAAGTGACAGGGCAGAGGAAAGGAGATGTTAAATATAGTCAAATACAGATATGTTTATATAAATGTACTTCTATTTATTTACCAGTTTTGTCTCAAATGTTTCTTGTCATTGTAATAGAATGAATAGGTGTGATTGTTGAGATCTCTTCTGAAGCTAGGGTTTAAACATGGCAGGTTTGAATACTGCCGTGTGTTTAGCCCAAACCAATTCACCCTCAGAAATCAGGCAACCCTGAGTAAACAGGTAAATGCAAAAAAGTTTTTTATTTTCTAAAAGTCTCCATTTGCTCCCCTTTAGATCTCATCGGCATCTAGGAAAACCACCTGAGATATTGACCGTTCTATTCGACGGGTTAAAGTTAGCAGACAATTAGCACACAAGAACAGATCTGACTGCTCTTTTTCAGGTCACATCTGTAAATGTCAGGAGCATCGGGGCAGTTTAAGGTCATTGCTCAGTTCACATTTACAGACATTTGCTGCTTTTATGTTGGGTCATCACTTCATACGAATATCGTAAATGCGGTTTAAATGCCAGAGGACATGCATTTCCTCAACCCCGTCTGGGTGTATGTTAGAAGCTGTGTCTTTTCTGGTTTGCTAAAAGCCCAGAGTCGCGTTCTGTTGCCTGCGGGTACAGAATAAGAGCCCACACTGTCATCGAGCGTGAACTGGTTTGCAGTAACACATGGTTCATTAGCCACTTTTCCTTAACATTGTTTAAGATTCACCTTTCTAAATGAGAACATTGTTAGAAGAACTATAGGAAACATTTAACCGTTATGGTTTTAAGACTTATCAATATTTGTTTTTGTTTCCATTATTTATAATCTGTTTGCAAGAAAAATGCATTTAAGTAGACCGTTTGTATTTGTGCCTTCAATCTGTAGCACTGACCGAGTTAGAAAACATTTGTGGAATCGTCACAGAAGAATATGTGAGCGTTGATATTGTTTCAAAGTGTTTATTATTGCAGTACCACCAACGGCTTGCCATTTGCCCTGATTATGGATTTGCTTTTAGTGTAATTGATCTGGACTCATTGTAGATGCTTTCTGTGTGCAGTATTTGACCCTGTCTTTCTCTCCTCTCCTCAGGAGTCAGCGTTGGCCCATGTGGAGCTTCCCGCCACAGTGGAGACGGTGGAGGCAGCCATCAAAAAGCACAAGGACTTTACCACCACCATGGAGCTCAACCTGCACCGCATTAAAGCTGTCATAGAGGCGGGAGAGAGCCTCATCAGTCAGAACAACATCTACTCAGAGCGCATCAGAGAGAGAGTGGATCTGCTCGCTAACAGGTCGAAACCACCACACTTATTATAACATTAATGCTGCATAGAGCTGGTTGGTATGGAAGATGTTTCTGCCACTGAATAAAACATAAAAAAGGCAATTGTGACTTATTTCTAGGGCAGAAGAGAAGTTACAGTTAAATACAGTTATGTTTAAAATATATTTTTGTTTCAAATATTTTTTCATAAAATTACACATTCAATTTAAATGTTAATAAAATGAATTGGGTAATGATGAAAGTTAAAGTTTTGAATGTAAGCATATTTAAATTTCTTTTAACTGCAGATGTGGATATCTTGGCCAATCAGAGCACAGTTATGCCACATGACCAATCACGACATCAAATTATAATTGTGACTTTTAATCGCAGAATTCTAAAATGCGGATACAATTATAAAATTTTTTTCAGAATTTAAACTTTATTTCGCATAATTGCGAGAAAAATTGTGAGATAAAAAGTCGCAATTAGCTTTTTTTTATTATTATTTTTTTATTCAGTGGCGAAAACAGGCTTTCAGGTTGGTTCTCAGGAAATAGAGTAATTAGTCACAAAAACATCCAGAATTGTTGTGATTTCATTTTAAAATGTAATGGTTTTACACAGGAAGTCATATGTTTTCATTTCTGATCAAGTCCAGGAATATACAATACTCAGATTAGCGGTCAAAAAAATATGCATTTGTAATATTTTTCAAATGCAGATTCTTAAACTATTACCCTTAATCCATAAATTATGGATTGCAAAGTAACAAGAGTTAAAAGCGCTACATTAACCACTTCCCAGCAAGTTTGAAATCCTTTAGGCTTCTTAGAATTCTTAAAGATGACTGGGGAAATGTAGGCTCGTTTTTGTATGCCCTGTTATAAATCACACATTTTAATTAAAACTAAAACACGTTAATATTCCATGATACTTGAATTGTCAAACTGGTTGCGTTGAAGTGTATTGGGGTTGAACAGCCCTTGTAATTATATTAAAAGTGCACTTGTAGTGTACTTCAAAACTATCAAGTATGTTTTTAATAAACTGTACTTGGAAGGTAAAATAATATTAAAAGGGTCATATGATGCTTTTTTAAAGATCATTATTTAGTTTATTTGGTGTAATAGATTATGTTGACATGCTTTAATGTTCAAAAAACACATTATTGACTGATTACTCATTATTGTCACTCATTATTGTTGGTCCTCTATGCCCCGCCTCTCTCAAACGCTTCGTTTTCTACAAAGTCCCTCCTTCTGACAAGCACAGTCTGCTCTGATTGGCCAGCTGACCCAGAGCATTGTGATTGGCCGAACACCACAAGCTGCGTTGGAAATGTAACGCCCCTTTCCATAATCTAGAGCTTCTGCTTTCAAAATGAAAGTAAAGAGAGTTAATAATGTCCTTAGTTTTACCATCAGTTCAAGCCCGAGAGGGGAACAGAGATTCCTAAATGCATCTACTTTCGGAAGGCCAAATAAAGTGCTTTTGCTTTCGCCTAGAAACGCACAGCGTCTCCCTGACACGGCTTCATCAACACTACAGCGGTTACTGAAACCACTCCTTCTTTGCGTGAACATTTGGGCTGCATTATTCAAATATTTCCACATCGTGACGTAGACATGTGGGGGGGGCGTGTTTGAATGAGCCGTTTTAGGAGAGCGTGGCAGTCTTAACTTTGATAAAGAATATCTCTTTGGTTTTGAGACTTTACTCTTTACAACTTCAGGGATTTAATCTATGCATTAACAGCTTGTAACACTACAAAGAGAAAGCAAAACATGAAATCGCATCATATGACCCCTTTAATGAAATAAAAGGCCACCTAAGTGCACTTAAAAAATTACTATAAGAGAAAATTACTGTAATGAGTCATTTACGATAAATGCTTATCAGTACGTTTGGGAGTACACTTTAACCATATTTCAAAGAGAATAGAAGTAATTATGAAATTACATATAAAGATGTCCCTCTTAAGTGAGTCAAAAACCACTCAAAAGTTTGCATTTAATATAAATGTAAGTATGCTGAAGTGTGCTTTCTTTTGCACAAGCAGCCTGAAAATACAAAAATGACTACTAAAGATATATAGACAACAGAAACCTATTTTAATTTCAATAAAAGCTAATGTTAGGTCTTTTTTTCTTGTGTCCTGTCTGACATTTTTCCATTAAATTACATGGTGATAAATTGTAAGATTAAACATTTAAAAAAGTTTTTTTTTTTTTTTTTAAATAACTGTTTTCTATTTGAATATATTTTTTATAGAATTTATTGTGATTTCAAAGCTACATTTTTAGTAGCATCATTACTCCAGTCACGATCTTTCAGAAATCATTCTGATTTGCTGCTCAAAATTATTACTATGATGTTGAAAACAGCTGAGCAGAATTTTTCAGGTTTCTTTGATGAATAGAAAGGTCAGAAGAACAGCATTTATCTGAAATAGAAATCTTTTGTAACATTTTAGGGATTTCCTTTTCTGCTCGAGAGCGCCCTCCGGCGTCGTGTATGAATGAACACACACTGCATGTAATGAGTGTGTAGCGCTTCGTGATGTTCATCTCGCCTTATTCTGCGTCTGAATAAAACATCAGGTCATATCAGACGATCCTGTCTCTTTGAATTTAAATCTATTTTTATTCACAGGCTCTGAAAAGCTCTATGGAAAAAAAAAGTGCGGGGAGCGAATTTACATGATATTAAAAGTGTTTGGGGGGGTACGTCCCCCGGTATCTACGCCCCTGATTTTAGTACGTCTAAATGATAGAATTGGACAGTTTTAAAATACCTTATTTGTTCTGTTTTGTTCATGGGCGTCCACCTAACTTTGGGGGGGATGTGCAATATTGGAAAAATACCAATCTGTCCCCCCCAATAATAGGCCTATTATATTGTAATATGTGACATGTGATTGGCCGAACACCACAAGCTGCGTTGGAAATGTAACGCCCCTTTCCATAATCTAGAGCTTCTGCTTTCAAAATGAAAGTAAAGAGAGTTAATAATGTCCTTAGTTTTACCATCAGTTCAAGCCCGAGAGGGGAACAGAGATTCCTAAAAGCATCTACTTTCAGAAAGCCAAATAAAGTGCTTTTGCTTTCGCCTAGAAACGCACAGCGTCTCCCTGAAACGGCTGCATCAACACTACAGCGGTTACTGAAACCACTCCTTCTTTCTTTGCGTGAACATTTGGGTTGCATTATGCAAATATTTCCACATCGTGTGTCACGGTACAGAAAGCTCGAGATCCAATTGCGAGTGAAAAACAGATAGTCTTTATTAGACAACTCCAAAACACAGTGGAGGTGAGATGAGCTGGCAGTGCAGGTGCAGACTCCAAACACAGTGGAGGTGCAGATAACATCGGCAGTGCAGGTGCAGTAAACCCGGCAGTGCAGAGTCTCCAGCTCGGGCAGAGATATACAGAAACGCGACCAGGCGAGAACAGCTTCAGGACCTGGAAGACTGACACAGAGAGTAAGTACACCACAACAGTAAAAACGATCTGACAACGCACCACAGAAACACCAGCCAGATATAGGCAGTGCAGACGAGCTACACCTGTCACCGTTCTGATTACCTAGTCAGGTGCACGGTAACTAGGCAACGCTGACAAGCACAACGAGCGGGTCCACAACATAGACGAACACAGAATGAGCACACAGATCCATGAACCGTGACAGTACCCCTTCCCCTAAGAACGCCTCCTGGCGTTCCCAGATGAACTTACCTGACGATTGTAATCATCGATAAGAGAGTGATCCAATATGTCTCTAGCAGGCACCCAACTCCTCTCCTCAGGACCGTAACCCTCCCAGTCCACCAAGTACTGGAATCCGCGTCCCCTCCGCCTAGAGTCCAGAATACGCTTAACCGAATAAACCGGTTCCCCATCTACGAGGCGCGGCGGTGGAGGAACCGGGGTCTGCGGATTAATGGGGGCATGAAAAACAGGTTTTAATTTGGAAACATGAAAAACGGAATGAATCCTCTTGTACGCTGGAGGAAGTTTGAGGCGGACCGCCACCGGACTAATGATCTTGGTGACGGTAAACGGGCCAATGAATTTAGGAGCAAGTTTGTTACAAACGGTACGGAGAGGAATGTTCTTAGATGAAAGCCACACTTTTTGACCGACGACATAGACGGGAGGCCTTGACCGGTGGCGATCAGCCTTGGCCTTGGTGCGTGCCCCCACCTGGAGGAGGGTCTGTCTGGCCCTGCTCCAGGTGCGTCGACACCTCTGGACAAATGCGTGGGCAGAGGGGACCGCGACTTCGGATTCCAGACTGGAAAAGATTGGTGGCTGGTACCCTAAGCTACCCTCAAACGGAGACAGGCCCGTACCAGATACTGGTAATGAGTTATGTGCGTACTCAACCCATGAGAGCTGCTGGCTCCAAGAGGACGGATTCTGGGAGGCCACACATCGCAACATACGTTCTAAGTCCTGGTTGGCTCTCTCTGTCTGACCATTACTCTGGGGATGATACCCAGAAGAAAGACTAACAGTCGCCCCTAGCAAACGACAAAACTCACTCCAAAATTTAGAGACAAACTGAGGCCCCCTGTCAGAGACCACGTCTGTCGGGAGACCATGAATGCGAAAAACGTGGTCAATGACAGCAACCGCTGTCTCTCTGGCAGACGATAATTTAGGCAGAGGGATGAAATGGGCAGCCTTCGAGAACCGGTCCACCACGGTCAAAACCACCGTGTTCCCACTAGAGGCTGGGAGACCTGTGACGAAATCTAGCGAAATGTGGGACCAGGGTCTCGACGGAACCGACAGCGGCTGAAGGAGTCCAGCAGAGGGTCGATTAGAAGTCTTAGAAACGGCACAAACAGAGCAAGCCAAAACAAAACATCGTATGTCGCGAGCCATAGACGGCCACCAGAACCGTTGTTTAGTAAGAAACATGGTACGACTCACCCCAGGATGACAAGCCACCTTGGAACAATGACTCCATCGAATGACATCGGACCGTAAAGTCTCTGGCACAAACAAACGACCCGGTGGGCATCCGGACGGAGGCGTTACCCCTTGCGAGGCCGTGCGGACCTTCGACTCAATCTCCCAAGTGACCGCAGAAACAAAAATTTTCTGTGGCACAATGGGCTCGGAAAAAGACGGGCGATCAGAATGGTCGAAAATACGGGACAGTGCATCGGGCTTGATGTTCTTGGAACCTGGCCGATAAGAAATAGAAAAATCGAAACGACCGAAAAATAAAGCCCACCGGGCCTGCCTAGAGTTCAAACGTTTGGCGGACTTGATGTACTCAAGATTCTTATGATCAGTCCAGACGATAAAAGGAACCCCCGAACCTTCTAACCAATGACGCCATTCCTCCAAGGCAAGCTTGACTGCCAGCAGCTCTCTATTACCAATATCATAGTTGCGTTCAGCGGGAGATAAACGGTGAGAAAAATACGCGCACGGGTGCACCTTGTCATCCGAGGAAGAACGCTGGGATAGGACGGCACCAACCCCCACCTCCGACGCGTCAACCTCCACCACAAACTGCCGGGAGGGATCAGGGGCGATGAGTATGGGAGCTGAAACAAAGCAGCCTTTCAGTTTGGTAAACGCAGCCTCTGCTGCGCTGGACCACCTGAACGGAGTCTTGATGGAGGTTAAGGCGGTCAAAGGGGCGGCTAGCTGGCTGAAACTGCGAATAAAACGCCGGTAAAAATTGGCAAAGCCCAGAAACCTCTGCAGGGCCTTGCGGGAATCTGGAGTTGGCCAATCAACCACAGCCTGAACCCTGTCCGGATCCATGCGCATCCCCTCGACTGACACAATGTAACCCAAAAAGGGGACAGACTGTGCATGGAAAACGCATTTCTCCGCCTTGACATAAAGCCCATTCTCTAACAGCCTCTGAAGCACTCGCCTGACGTGCTGAACATGTTCCTGGAGAGAGTGAGAAAATATCAGTATGTCATCCAGGTAGACATAAATGAACTGATTTAGCATATCTCTCAACACGTCATTAACGAGTGCCTGGAAGACTGCGGGGGCGTTGGAAAGCCCAAAAGGAAGAACGCGATATTCAAAGTGCCCCCTGGGGGTATTAAAAGCAGTCTTCCATTCATCCCCCTCCCTTATGCGAACCAAATGATATGCGTTGCGGAGGTCTAATTTCGTGAAAAAGCCCGCCCCCTGCAGACGCTCAAAGGCAGAAGACATCAACGGCAAAGGATATGTATTCTTCACCGTGATGTTATTCAGCCCTCGATAGTCGATGCAGGGACGAAGAGACCCGTCCTTCTTTTTCACGAAAAAAAACCCCGCTCCCGCCGGCGAAGAAGAAGGGCGAATGATCTTGGCTGCTAGAGAATCAGAAATATATTTCTCCATGGCCTCCCTCTCCGGGGCGGAAAGCGAATAAAGTTTGCCCTTGGGCGGAGACGTACCTGGTAATAAATCTATAGCACAGTCATAGGGACGATGCGGAGGTAGAGAAGCAGCCCGAGACTTACTGAACACTCCCTTCAGGTCGCGGTACTCGCTGGGCACGTTTGACAGATCCATATGCTCATCCTGAAACACAGAAGAAGAGACAGAAGGACAAGCAGACAACAGACACGTAGCATGACAACCCTCACTCCAAGAGAGAATGGAACTCTGACTCCAATTAAAGTGAGGGTTATGAAGCACAAGCCAGGGATGCCCAAGGACTACTGGAGTAACGGGAGTGTCAGTTAAAAGAAACTGAATAGTTTCAGTGTGATTCCCCGAAGTGACGAGTCTAAGTGGCCCCGTAGAGTGAGTGATGGAAGGAAGGGACAGACCATTGAGAGCATGAACAGCAATGGGCTGTGAAAGGGCAATCACCGGAAGTCTAAGTCTGTCAGCGAGATCAGAGTCTAAAAAATTGCCCTCTGCACCAGAGTCAACTAAAGCCTGACAGTCATAGGTGACTGAGGACCACTGCAATTTGACAGTGAGAAGTGTAGCTGCAAGAGAGGATTTAGCCAATGTGATCCCACCCGTCAGTAACCCCTTAACCGCTGTCACTCTGGCTTTTACGGGACACTGTGCTGCGAAGTGCCCAGCAGCTCCGCAATACCGGCAAAGACCCTCGTTGCGCCGCCTCCGCTTCTCCTCCAGGGACAGACTGGATCTGCCCATCTGCATGGGCTCAGGTTCGGCGAAACCGACATCTGCGTCACGGTAGGAGATAGGCGGGTGGTCCAGCCTATTGACCGCCGAAGCTCGGCGTGCTCGCGGACTTCTCTGCTGTAATCTGGCATCCACCCGAATAGCCAGACTAACTAACCCATCCAGTGACGTGGGTAATTCCAGTGCGTAGATCTCGTCCTTGACGTAATCAGCGAGTCCATGAAAAAACATATCCCACTGCGCTTCTGAATTCCACCGGCACTCTGCCGCCAAAGTGCGGAATTCAATGGAGAAATCAGTGACGCTCCGATCTCCCTGCCGTAACTCCGCCAGAAGACGAGCCGCCTCTCTGCCCGAAGCCGCCCGATCAAACACCTTTCTGATCTCCTCCGAAAACAACTGAAACGAAGCGCAGCAGGGAAGTTTCTGCTCCCAAACGGTAGTTCCCCAGCGAGCTGCCCGTCCAGAGAGTAGTGTGATGACGAACGCTATCTTGGATTCCTCGGTGGGAAACGACGATGGTTGGAGAGAGATATAGAGTGAGCATTTGGCAAGAAAGGAGCGGCATTGCTGGGGCTCACCAGAATAAAAGGCTGGAGGTGGAAGGCGAGGTTCGATGACCCAACCCGCCTGATCTGGGATAGTGGGCGCAGGTGGATTCGATGCCGTGGGTCGCTGTTCCGGCTCGGACGGGAGACGCTGTAACTGGGTGGTCAGCTCCGAGACCTGAGTGACCAGGGCTTGGATAGCACGATTAGAGGCTGCCCTCTGTTCATCCTGGTGATCCATGCGTGAGTTACTGCGAGCTAAAAAGTCTCTTAATTCTGACGCACTCGCTGGATCCATTCTGGTCAGATCGTTCTGTCACGGTACAGAAAGCTCGAGATCCAATTGCGAGTGAAAAACAGATAGTCTTTATTAGACAACTCCAAAACACAGTGGAGGTGAGATGAGCTGGCAGTGCAGGTGCAGACTCCAAACACAGTGGAGGTGCAGATAACATCGGCAGTGCAGGTGCAGTAAACCCGGCAGTGCAGAGTCTCCAGCTCGGGCAGAGATATACAGAAACGCGACCAGGCGAGAACAGCTTCAGGACCTGGAAGACTGACACAGAGAGTAAGTACACCACAACAGTAAAAACGATCTGACAACGCACCACAGAAACACCAGCCAGATATAGGCAGTGCAGACGAGCTACACCTGTCACCGTTCTGATTACCTAGTCAGGTGCACGGTAACTAGGCAACGCTGACAAGCACAACGAGCGGGTCCACAACATAGACGAACACAGAATGAGCACACAGATCCATGAACCGTGACATCGTGACGTAGACATGTGGGGGCGTGTTTGAATGAGCCGTTTTCGGCGTGGCAGTCTTAACTTTGATAAAGAATATCTCTTTGGTTTTGAGACTTTACTCTTTACAACTTCATCTTATCTATGCACAATCAGCTTGTAACACTCCAAAGAGAAAGCAAAACATGAAATCGCATCATATGACCCCTTTAATGAAATAAAAGGCCACCTAAGTGCACTTAAAAAATTACTATAAGAGAAAATTACTGTAATGAGTCATTTACAATAAATGCTTATCAGTACGTTTGGGAGTACACTTTAACCATATTTCAAAGAGAATAGAAGTAATTATGAAATTACATATAAAGATGTCCCTCTTAAGTGAGTCAGAAACCACTCAAAAGTTTGCATTTAATATAAATGTAAGTATGCTGAAGTGTGCTTTATTTTGCACAAGCAGCCTGAAAATACAAAAATGACTACTAAAGATATATAGACAACAGAAACCTATTTTAATTTCAATTAAAGCTAATGTTAGGTCTTTTTTTCTTGTGTCCTGTCTGACATTTTTCCATTAAATTACATGGTGATAAATTGTAAGATTAAACATTTAAAAAAGTTTTATTTTTATTTTTTTAAATAACTGTTTTCTATTTGAATATATTTTTTATAGAATTTATTGTGATTTCAAAGCTACATTTTTAGTAGCGTCATTACACCAGTCACGATCTTTCAGAAATCATTCTGATTTGCTGCTCAAAATTATTACTATGATGTTGAAAACAGCTGAGCAGAAGTTTTCAGGTTTCTTTGATGAATAGAAAGGTCAGAAGAACAGCATTTATCTGAAATAGAAATCTTTTGTAACATTTTAGGAATTTCCTTTTCTGCTCGAGAGCGCCCTCCGGCGTCGTGTATGAATGAACACACACTGCATGTAATGAGTGTGTAGCGCTCCGTGATGTTCATCTCGCCTTATTCTGCGTCTGAATAAAACATCAGGTCATATCAGACGATCCTGTCTCTTTGAATTTAAATCTATTTTTATTCACACCGGCTCTTGAAAAGCTCTATGCGAACACACTTGCCTGAAAAAGTGCGGGGAGCGAATTTACATGATATTAAAAGTGTGTGGGGGGGTACGTCCCCCGCGTGATCTACGCCCCTGATTCTTAGTACGTCCTAAATGATGCAGAATTGGCACAGTTTCCTAAAATGACCTCACTATTTGTTAAACTGTATTGTGTTCATGGGCGTAACCACCATATACTTTGGGGGGGACGTGCAATATTGGAAAAATACCAATCTGTCCCCCCCAATAATAGGCCTATTATATTGTAATATGTGACATATGATATGCCCTCCTTTTATGAACCCTGGTTGTAGCCTAGTGGATCTGTTGTTATTTCCGATTTACTTTCAATTTAGGAAAAACAAGGGAAACAAAACTGTGTGACCACCCCCCCTCGATTGTACACTTGGTTGAGCCCGTAAACGCCGGCTCGCGGCATCGTTTGAAAAAACCGCTCAGCCCGACTGTCACTGGTGCTTAAATGAAATGAAGGTAGGAGCTAAAAGAAAGAAGGAGGACGAACAGGCGGACATTCGCCTTTTTTTTCAGGCGGTAAGCAAGTAGACACCTAAAAAGTAGTGCCATGGTCAAAAATACCGCGGAAATTTTTGAATAAATGTGAAAAAATATCACGTTTAAATGGCTCAGTATTATAGCAAGGTTTCTAGCATGATACCCTGAAAATAGGCTGAATAATGAACTGCTGGAGTCACAGACCAAGGAGTTCCCGCACTTCCCACTCCATTGATAAGCCTCTATTCATTCGTTGATGGCCTGGCCTGTTTGTTTTTACGATCTGATCCGCGACTGAACTTAAAAAATATTGGACCCCCCCAATATCTATACCATGGTTACGCCCTTGATTGTGTTCAACTGATCTTTAAATCTTCTTTATAGCTAAACCTCTATTCTGTCATCGAGTAGCACTGGTAATAAAACCGTGTTGCGCTTTCATTGTAAAAGCAGTGCTGTTGTCCTTCTAAGACAACCTACCACCTGACATCTGTATCTTCCCTCCATTTCACAGTGACACAGAACGTGCAGCTGCTCCTATAGACACGCAGAATTTAAAATCTTTTTCCATAGAGGCATAACAAAGAAACTCGCTGAGAATCCACGGTCACTGATCTGAATGCAGTCTCAGTGAGGAGCGTGAAATTGGATTTCGAAGCGCATTTGTGTGTGGAATCTGTAATGGCCCAGTCTACCTTCTGTTTTAAACGGAGACTCAGCTATGAAACACTGCCACAAATCATTACTAAGAGTTGATCACTGTTTAATCACAAATAATAAACAAGTTTCTGATTGTTTCTGTGCGTCTCAGAGGGAACCAGAACCGTGAACACGCTCAGCAGTGGCTTCGTAAACTCAATGACCAGTGGGAGCTCCAGAGGTTTCTACAAGACTGCCACGAGGTAGGATGAGTGCCAGCCGAGCACAAACCATAAAAACTGTGCACGCGTTGTCTTTGTTTTTGTGTGAAGCTTGTGCGAGTGATGATTTTTTTTAACAAAAAGACATTTGCCTCTCTGTACGTAAATCTGTGCATCACTTAAGTGTGGACAGCAGTGCAGGATTTTGAAGTAAATGTTCAGACGTAAGCACACGCTTGTTTCTACTGTTCTTTGTAACTTGTATTGTAAAAAAGCATTTCTTAAACGTAGCAAAATTAAAATAAATTGCTCTTACGGAGTGTCCTAATCAGATGAAATACGATATATGTGTTTTAGTCAAGCTAGTCAATATGCAGGACATTTTAATGGTCACTTGGTTTTAAAAACAGTGTCATCATTCTTGTTAATCCCGCCCACAGTGAAAGCTCATTGGTCCAAAACCCTGCTCCATATGATTGTATATTAAACACCAAATATGTTTGATTGACTGTGATCGGCACAGCATTTGCATTTCACTATGGACAAATTGTTGCAGAAACTGTGCTGATGCTTGTGAAAAGGGAGTGTGTTTAATTGTATTGAACATGCACTTGTAATCTTAAAAGTATTTTTTAAAGATAATATTATTTAATGAAAAAAGGCTACTTAAGTGCACTTAAAGAGAGACGCTTTCGTGGCTTTGTTCCTTTAACACACTTAAGTACACTTTTAAAAAGTACACTTTAATGTTAAATGAAAGTTTTACTATAAAGTCAAATTTAAAAGAATTGAACAATCTTTTGTCGTGTTTCAAATAAGTACACTTGTTTTGATGTGTTGACTAACATATTAAAACACAGAATATGTTATTATAATTTTAACTTGAGTTGTATTTGATATTACAGTTAAAGTTAATATTTAAAATGTGCTATATTACAACTTAATAAAACATATATATTATTAAATGCATGACATACATATTTTAAGAGAAATTACATTAAAGTACATTTTAGTTTTCCACATTTCAAGTAAATTTCATGAAATTAAATTTTAATATATACTTAAGTCCTATATAAGTGGATAAAAAAGCACTCTCTTTAACTAATTGCATTTAATAAGAATTCAACTATAATCCGAAAACAATTAGTTCACACATAAGTATATTCTTTTAAAGTATATTATTTCCATAACAAGTACTCTTTTTAAAGTATACTTACTGTAAGTGTATTTCTTTTTCAGAACGAGACACTGATTCATAAGGCTTATTATTTTAAATTTTTGGGATGTTAGTAAGTCTCTTTGGACCTTTTTTCATTAGTATTATGTGTAATTTGGTGATGTCTGTGTATTCTGGCCTGTCAGTTGTTCAGTTATTTCCTAAAGCAGAATGAACACTTTTGTCTCCCGTGTTGTAGTAAACAACCTTTTTAGACCGTAGAAAAACATTTGTGCAGTCGGGTAAGACTTAGTCATGTTTTACAAAAGTCATCCAGTGCATGTGGCATTTAGTTTGTGTCTTGAAATGACTCTGAACAGCTGAGCATTGTGGGTAAATGAGCGTGAGAAAGCAGTTGTACAGTAGGAAGCTCCCAGTGTGGCCCAAACCTGCAGACCTTATTTAGACTTTGCTTGTTCTTCCCTTCTCATGCTCAATTATTTAGCAGGTCTCCTCATCTCTTATTCAGTTGAGAGAGCGGGAACTTCAGTAGTGTGTGGGTGAGTGTGTGGGTGAGCGTGCGTGCGTGCATGTGGTGTGTGTGTGTGTGTGTGTGGTGTGTGTGTGTGTGTGTGAGTGAGTGAGTGAGTGAGCATGCGTGCGTGCGTGCGTGCGTGCATGTGTGCGTGTGTGTGTGTGTGTGTGTGTGTGTGTGTGTGTGTGTGTGTGCGTGCGTGCGTGCGTGCATGCGTGTGTGTGTGTGTGTTCACTGCAGGGCTGGGGATGGATCTCTGCCTTCTCTAAGAGCTGTCAAACACGTGTGGAGACTGAGAACACAATGATCAGAGATGGTCCGAGTGCTCTGAATCAGTTTCTCTTATGCATTGTGTTTAGTAAATCAAATAGCAGAAATACGTCCTATGCAAAGCCATATTGTTTATAAACAGCATAGTGTCTTTTTTTACATAATAACAGTATATATCCAGAATTTAAAGTATGCAGTAAATATAATAATGTGCAGACAGTAATTATAATTAGGGATGCACGATATTAACGGACTGATATCGGAATCAGCCGATGGCTTTAAATGTAAATATTGGCATAGGCCCGATATTAAAAATTATGCCGATATGTCTTGCCGATAAGAGTAATTAACTTGCATGTGCTAAAGATGTGCTAGTATGGTATCAGATTCCCGCCTAAAGTATTGCAGTCACAGATAAAAAAATAACAAGCGTGAAAACAAAATTTAAAAATGCAAGTAAAAATATATTGCACAAGATAAAAAAAATGAAAGCAACATTTTCCTAATAGCAAACAATGGTCAGGGATAGAAAAATAATAAGCATAAATCAAAAAATTAAAAACATTTTTTTTTAAATAATAAGCATGAATCAAAACTTTAAACACATTTAAGACCATATTGCACAAAATGTTAAATATCAATGCAAAATGATTTGACTTGCACACAAAATCTAATTTTTTTAACGTTTTTTTTCTGTTCATAATTTAAATATTAAATCATAATTAAACGGATCGCCAAACAGGCGTACAGCGGTGACAGACAGACACATATAACAGTGTCCTGTATGGAAAGATGTTTCGCAGCTAACAGTTAGGCTATCCATTTCCACCTGTACAACACTGAGCATCGGCAGCTAATGAGGTGCATTGGAGTGATGTCACCGCCCCCTCTTTGACTGATTGGCTGAGGAGGAGCTGTCAATCAAGAACTAGTGGACCAATGATGACGCTTAAACCGGCCCTGGTTTACACGAAAATCTAACCACAACATTTGGAAAACCAAGCGCAGAATGTTGAAACAAGAGCGAAGGGAAAAACAGCATAAGCAAACAAAAAATGTAAATACGAGTAGAAAATGTCTGAGAGCAGAAAAAAACTGAAATATAAACAAGGAAAAGCGCAAGTGAGATAATTTTGCATTGATATTTAAATTTTGTGCAATATGATTCCACATGTGTTTAAAGTTTTGATTCATGCTTATTATTTTTTTTATTTATGGTTATTATTTTTCTATGACCATACCTGACCATTGTTTGCTATTCTGAAAATGTTGCTTTCATTTTTAAATCTTCAGAAATATATTTTTACTTGCGTTTTTAAATTTTGTTTTCAAGTTGTTATTTTTTTAATCCGTGACTGCAATACTTTAGTCGGGAATCTGATCCGATATGCTAGTGATTAGATCACGTCAGCAGTGTGGCTCATTCTTGAAGCAAAGTTTTGTCTTAATGATGATTGGATTCACTCTTTGGATCGCATTTAATCTGTGAAAGCATGTACAGAAAGAAGAGTTTGGTGTATGATAGAGTAAACAGTAATAGTACGTGCTGCGGCAGCAGTGCAACCTCCCCCGGGTCCTAATGCCTGCTCGGTAAGAAGTTTTAATCTGTAGGGCGCGCTGTTAGCCTACTTCTAATTGAAATTAAAAGTAAAATAGCCTACACAAGTAACATTTAGATCAGTGGTTCCCAACCACGTTCCTGGAGACACTGCACATGCACATTTTGCCTCTCTCCTTTGTCTTGAAACCCATTTCAGGTCTAGGAATCTGTACTAATGAGCTGATGATCTGAATCAGGTGTTTGATTAAGGAGACATGGAAAACATGCAGTGTTGTGGAGGCTCCAGGAACGTGGTTGGGAACCACTGATTTAAACTGTGTTTCTGATTAAATAAAGCAGTAATTGATGTCATAAAAAAATGTATGTTTTGATTTAAAGGTCAGAAACTATAGCTTGCATGAAAAAAAATCACAAACATGACACTTGTAAATCAAATAATTTTAAATATACTGATTTATTAATTAATATGTCATATGTTTTAGTTTTTAAACTAAGCTCTAAACTATTTTCTGAATTTTTACAACTCTTTTGCTTTAGATAATCTACAAATGTTAAATCTTATAAATAAAATAAAATGTTATAAAAAAATGGTGCTATATAGCAATAAAAGTGGTTCTTGGTTCGTTAATCATAGGGGAACCACTTTTGGTGCTATGTAGAACCATAAGAGGTGCCATATTGCATTGCATTTCTTTAACAAAAATTGTGCTAAATAGCACCAATAGTGGTTATTTGGCTCGTAAAGGACCTTTAAAGGGGCTTGACAGTTTTTTTGTACGGCAGTGTTATATAGCACCTTAATCGCCCTAAAGAACCACTGAAGAACCACTGGAGAACCATACAGGAGCTTAACAGGTTCTGTATATGGTAGCAGTGTTGTATACCCCCTCAGGCATGCCAAAGAACCGGTGAAGAACCACAGAAGCACCAAGATTTACTGCAATACAGCAAAGGGGGTACAATACAGGGTAGTGAGTGGAAAGTAGGCGGGGCTTCTGGAGGGGATGTAGATTCATAATAGTGAGTGGAAGTAGGAGGGGCTTCTGGAGGGGATGTAGATTCGTAATAGTGAGTGGAAGTAGGCGGGACTTCTGGAGGGGATGTAGATTCGTAATAGTGAGTGGAAGTAGGCGGGGCTTCTGGAGGGGATGTAGATTCGTAATAGTGAGTGGAAGTAGGAGGGGCTTCTGGAGGGGATGTAGATTCGTAATAGTGAGTGGAAGTAGGAAGGGGCTTCTGGAGGGGATGTAGATTCGTAATAGTGAGTGGAAAGTAGGCGGGGCTTCTGGAGGGGATGTAGATTCGTAATAGTGAGTGGAAGTAGGGGGGCTTCTGGAGGGGATGTAGATTCGTAATAGTGAGTGGAAGTAGGCGGGGCTTCTGGAGGGGATGTAGATTCGTAATAGTGAGTGGAAGTAGGAGGGGCTTCTGGAGGGGATGTAGATTCGTAATAGTGAGGGGAAGTAGGAGGGGCTTCTGGAGGGGATGTAGATTGTAATAGTGAGTGGAAGTAGGCGGGGCTTCTGGAGGGGATGTAGATTGTAATAGTGAGTGGAAGTAGGAGGGGCTTCTGGAGGGGATGTAGATTCGTAATAGTGAGTGGAAGTAGGCGGGGCTTCTGGAGGGGATGTAGATTGTAATAGTGAGTGGAAGTAGGCGGGGCTTCTGGAGGGGATGTAGATTCGTAATAGTGAGTGGAAGTAGGCGGGGCTTCTGGAGGGGATGTAGATTGTAATAGTGAGTGGAAGTAGGAGGGGCTTCTGGAGGGGATGTAGATTCGTAATAGTGAGTGGAAGTAGGCGGGGCTTCTGGAGGGGATGTAGATTCGTAATAGTGAGTGGAAGTAGGAGGGGCTTCTGGAGGGGATGTAGATTGTAATAGTGAGTGGAAGTAGGAGGGGCTTCTGGAGGGGATGTAGATTCGTAATAGTGAGGGGAAGTAGGAGAGGCTTCTGGAGGGGATGTAGATTGTAATAGTGAGTGGAAGTAGGCGGGGCTTCTGGAGGGGATGTAGATTCGTAATAGTGAGTGGAAGTAGGCGGGGCTTCTGGAGGGGATGTAGATTGTAATAGTGAGTGGAAGTAGGAGGGGCTTCTGGAGGGGATGTAGATTCGTAATAGTGAGTGGAAGTAGGCGGGGCTTCTGGAGGGGATGTAGATTGTAATAGTGAGTGGAAGTAGGAGGGGCTTCTGGAGGGGATGTAGATTGTAATAGTGAGTGGAAGTAGGCGGGGCTTCTGGAGGGGATGTAGATTGTAATAGTGAGTGGAAGTAGGCGGGGCTTCTGGAGGGGATGTAGATTGTAATAGTGAGTGGAAGTAGGCGGGGCTTCTGGAGGGGATGTAGATTGTAATAGTGAGTGGAAGTAGGCGGGGCTTCTGGAGGGGATGTAGATTCGTAATAGTGAGTGGAAGTAGGCGGGGCTTCTGGAGGGGATGTAGATTCGTAATAGTGAGTGGAAGTAGGGGGGCTTCTGGAAGGGGATGTAGATTCGTAATAGTGAGTGGAAGTAGGCGGGGCTTCTGGAGGGGGTGTAGATTCGTAATAGTGAGCGGAAGTAGGCGGGGCTTCTGGAGGGGATGTAGATTCGTAATAGTGAGTGGAAGTAGGCGGGGCTTCTGGAGGGGATGTAGATTCGTAATAGTGAGTGGAAGTAGGAGGGGCTTCTGGAGGGGATGTAGATTCGTAATAGTGAGTGGAAGTAGGCGGGGCTTCTGGAGGGGATGTAGATTGTAATAGTGAATGGAAGTAGGCGGGGCTTCTGGAGGGGATGTAGATTGTAATAGTGAGTGGAAGTAGGCGGGGCTTCTGGAGGGGATGTAGATTCGTAATAGTGAGTGGAAGTAGGCGGGGCTTCTGGAGGGGATGTAGATTCGTAATAGTGAGTGGAAGTAGGCGGGGCTTCTGGAGGGGATGTAAATTCGTAATAGTGAGTGGAAGTAGGCGGGTGCTGAGTCTGTGGTTGTTCTATATGCAAGCATCAGTGTCTTGAACTTGATACGAGCTGCAACTGGTAGCCAGTGCAAGGAGATAAAGAGAGGTGTAACATGGGCTCTTTTGGGCTCGTTGAAGACCAGTCGTGCCGCTGCATTCTGAATCATTTGTAGAGGTTTGATTGTGTTTGATGGAAGTCCTGCCAGAAGAGCATTGCAGTAGTCCAGTCTAGAAATGACAAGGGCCTGGACAAGAAGTTGTGCAGCATGCTCCATTAGAAAGGGCCTGATCTTTCTGATGTTGTGTAGTGCAAACCTGCAAGATCGAGCAGTCTTTGCAATGTGTTTCTCTGTAGCTTCGCTGCACCTCAGTCGCTCATTCGTATTTGCTTAAAGAGCCTAGTGTTGTCCTTCTGATGCCTGCAACTACGTAGCCCTCCCCCCCTCTCTCTTTCTCTCTCAATATGGTTTTCTCCCCCTCCCTCCTCGTCTCTCTTCCTCTCTTTCCGTCTATCTGTCTCTCCACATGCTTTGCTCTCATCGTGGATGCTGCAACGGGAGAAACTGGGTCTTTCAGCTCAGGCACCGCAGTATTGAGTCAAGATAATATTACAAAACAGGAGGAGGAGAGGAAAAGAGGCGGCATGGACTGAAAGAAGACAATATGGATTTGTTTGAGATGCAAGACGCTGCATAAACGGGGTGAGGAGTGTGTCTGGATCGCTCCCCACATCCTTCCTCTTAACACTCTCCAACGCCCTCTCTCTCTCCCTTTCTCCCCCCCCCCCCTCTCTCTCTCTCTCTCTCTCTCCCTTTCTCTCTTCCCCCCCCCCTCTCTCTCTCTCCCCCTCTCTGTCTGTCCGTGGCTAGTGTTTGTACATCAATAATCGCCGCTGCTGGGCTCATTTCTCTCCTCGCTGTAACTCAGTCGGGCCTCCCGGCTCCAGACAGCTAATATTCTGTACCTTTTTGGGGATTTTCTTTGTTTTCTACTAAGATGCACAGCGCTTCTTGTGTGCACTGGATTTTATACAGTCATTTACGGATTTAGTTTGTTCCCAAAGTAGTGCTCGCTGAGTTCTCCGCACATGTCTTGAATATTTCATCCAGTGCTGTTTTTGGACTGTGCTTACGTGTGTGTTCTGGCCAGCGTTGGGTTTAGATGCTCACCTGGGCTGCAGGTGAACATGTGGATTTGGGGACATGATTGACAGATTCTTCACAAACTGATTCAGGTGGTAATTATAATAATATTTCAATATATATAGTCCTTCATTGTGCCAAAATATTTTTTTAAAGAACAAATGTTTGACTATATATGTATCACAAATAAACATGTATAATAATTCCAAAAGAATGAGAAAGATGTTGTTTAAAATAGTTTTTGATGAAGATGTCACACTGCTGTCACAGCACGACATTTACTTGACTGCTACTAGAAAAGATAATAAAAGATATATGATATGCTGTTGTTTGAAGAGGAATCTAAAGTGGTATTTTGTTTGGGATCACTTGTTTGTACATCGAAAACGTTCTATCTTTAGTGACATACTTTAGTGTAAAAGTACGTTAATTGTGTTTTACTACGGTAATTGTTTTCTATGTGCATTCTCTAGTGTTTCACAAATGTTACTGTTAGTTGTTTATATGATCTATTGTAAGAAAAATATTTTAAAAATATGTTTAAACACATATATGAAGTTCTTCGAAATGTAATGTGTTCATTTTATTTTATGTGGAATTTCAAACAAAAGTTGTTTTATTAAATACATTTTATTAAATTAAATTTATTGAATCTAAATATATTGTGGTGAAAGTAAAAAGTAATACAATTTTTCCTAAGCCTAATTTTTAAACATATGTGTTTGTTTGTTTTTTACTAATATTATGAATTTTAAAGTCATTAATATCATTGTCTTTTTAATTCTGAAAGAGAGTCATTAACATTTTTATGATATTCTTGATACATGAAAAAATAGCATATGCATGTTGGTATGCCACACAGACCCTGATACTAATATAATGATAATGAAATATTATTCAAATTAAATGTAAAACATTTATCATGGAAGATGTGTCTTCAAGTTATGTATGCTTCTATCTTTTTTTAAATAAATGAGTAGGTGTGAAAATCACATCATAGACCACAGGATCACGTGGTTTTTCTTTTCTTTTTTTAGACGTGAGTTTTGAGTGTGATTCCTAATGTGTGTGTCGATGTGTGTTTCACAGATTGGAGATTGGGTGTCAGAAAAGATGCTAATGGCTCGCGACACCTCCCGCGACGAGACTCAGAAGCTTCATAAGAAGTGGCTGAAACACCAGACCTTCATGGCAGAACTGGCTCAGAACAAGGAGTGGCTGGACAAGATGGAGGACGTAAGTTCTCAGGGTTATGCTGTGCTCACTATCTTTGCTAATAGTAGTTAATACCGTTAATACAAAAGCGTTTTCTCTGTCAGATAATGTGTAAATGCTCGGTGCCATTCCTCACTTGGCTTGAAAAATGCTGTTAGGCAGCTTGAAATGAAAACACGGCTCAGCCGAAAGTCTTTCTCTGTTGACTCATTTTCCATTATAGTCAACGACTCGCGTGAAACAGAGCCAGTAATCAGAGATGGCATAGCATTTAACAAGGGCAAATCCGCTTAGTGCATCATATAGTGGTGCACACACACTTTCTATATTGTTTCGCTAGTAATTATTGTTAGTCATATTTATGGAGTTGTATGGATTATACACATTATCTTCTGATGCCACTAAATATCCCAATACTGCATTGTTTGTGCTACAGACATGAATTGTACCCCAGCTTGTTGAGAAGAGTCAAGCAGCTATATTATATTATATTATAGCTACTGTAACTGAAAGTGTTTCTGAAGTGAGTTTTGGATAGATGTAAAAAACCCTGGTGCTTGTAGTGCACTGATGTCTGATTGAAAGACTGATGTTGTTTAATCTACCAGTTACGCTCTTTTATTGACATTTTCTACACCAGTGAATTTAAACTGTATTTTGGGGTCAGCAAGTGTGAGATACCAGGAACTAATCAGACGTCTTTACACATATTAGTTGGAATATGTGTATGAATCTGACAGGACAGACAAGATAGGTGTGTGACAGGGTTGGTGATTTTAAAATGTTATACATATGTACAGAATATGTATATTTTCTTGGTTAAATCAGAAGTTATTAATTGAAATACAGAGTTTGAACTGATCTATGGAAAGTATTTGAATTTATTAAAGATTAGTTCACCCAAAAATGAAAATTTTGGTTGTTTGTTTCTTTGTGGAAACAGATTTGGAGATATTTAGCATTTCATCACTTGCTCGCCAATGGATGCTCTGCAGTGAATGGGTGCCGTCAGAATGAGTCCAAACAGCTGATCAAAACATCACAATAATCCACATCACTCCAGTCCATCAGTTAACATCTTGTGAAGTGAAAAGCTGCGTGTTTAAGAAACACATCCATCAAGATGTTTTAACTTTTAAAGGGGTCATCGGATGCCCATTTTCCACAAGTTGATGTGATTCTTTAGGGTCTTAATGAAAAGTCTATAGCATACTTTGGTTAAAATTTCTCAATGATAGTGTAAAAAATGCCTTTTTTACCCTGTCAAAATCAGCACTGTTTTCAGCAAGCTGTTTTTTAGTCCATGTTGCTTTAAATGCTAATGAGCTCTGCTGACTCCGCCCCTCTCTTCCGTGGGGTGACGAGCAGACTGTAAACTTCAGCAGCAAAACTGACTAACTAGAACATTATCAGGAAAGGCGATTTGCAAAGATTCATAAAAAAAACTTATACTCAATATCTTCTGTAGATGAAGCTGGATCTCGTATGATTTACACGAACATAGACACATTTAGGCAGATCGGGATCGGCGCATTCCCTTCAAAATGAAAGTAACGTTAATCCTCTGCGTCTTCAGCTGCTCAGATGTCGGGAGTAAATGAGGACTGCAATATTAATTTTAAAATCCAACATCAGAACGCCTCAATCGTTAATCAGAGACATCTTGTCTTCCCTGCACCGGAGTCGACACAATGAACACAGTTCACTCAAGGGGGCGGGGCTAAGGTAAGACGGTCTTGTCAATCAACTATTGTGGGAGGGGCCTGTACAGAACTACGTCATTCTGACAGGAATCTCAGAGCAGCCTGATTTGAGAAAGAGGATTTTAAAACAGGGATTAAAAAAACACTGGGTGGATTTTTATCATTATAGGATGGATGTGTACACACACTACCAACATACATTTATCTTCAAACAACTCGTAAAGTGAATTGTTGCATCCGATGACCCCTTTAAATGTCGCTTTTGACCACAATACGAGTCCATAATCCATAATAACACATTTTCCAGTGAAAAAGCCCTCACCCTCTTTTCCTCTTACATCAAAATCCACCACAATATTTGTTTAGAGCTGTTTGGGACTGTTTTCACTTGTGTGCTTGATCTGTTCATTTTCCCTCCTGATTCTTACAAGAAGACCTCTTATTGTAGTCGAAAGCAATGTTTTGAACGTTTTGAAATCTTAATGATAGATTTGTTTCTTACAAACACACAGCTTTCACTTCATAAGACACTAAATGATGGACTGAAGTGGTGTGGATTATTGTGATGTTTTTATCAGCTGTTACGATGAAGAAACAAACTCATCTACATCTTGGAGGGCCTGAGGGATAGTTTACACTGCAAAAAGTGATACGTTGACTTAACTTAAAAAAATCATGGAAATCCGTTGCCTTAAAATTATTAAGTAAATAATTGACAATTCACTTTTTGTAATTATTTTTTACTTAATTTCATTTTTACGTGGAGTATTCCTTTAATGCCTATTTTTGCAACTGAAACCTAAATTAAAGTCACTATTAACATCTGGCCTACCGAGACAACTCCAAAACTAATGACACAAAATAATCACGAAATTCAAGTTGCTTATACATACCGCTTGTTTGATATTACCAGCATAATCATCAAGAATATAATGTAAATGCTTGATAGTGTGTGATAGCATGCCAGCTATCAGTGTGTGTGTGTGTGTGTGTGTGTGTGTGAGTGTGTGTGTGTGCGTGTCGTGCGTGCGTGCGTGCATGCGTGTGTGTGTCTGTCGTGTGTGCCTGTGTGTTGTGTGTGTGTGTGTGTGTGCGTGTGCGTGCGTGCGTGATGCGTGTGTGTGTGCTGTGTGCTGTTTGTGTGTGTGTGTGGTGTGCCTGTGTGTGTGTGGTGTGTGTGGTGTGTGTGTGTGTGTGTGGTGTGGTGTGTGTGTGTGTGTGTGTGGTGTGTGTGTGTGTGTGCGTGTGTGTGTGCGGTGTGTGTGCGCGTGTGTGTGAGTGTGTGGTGTGAGTGTGGTTGTGGTGTGTGTGTGTGTGTGTGTGTGTGTGTGTGTGTGTGTGTGTGGTGTGAGCTGTGAGTGTGAGTGTGAGTGTGGTGTGAGTGTGTGCGTGTGCGCGTGTGTGTGTGTGTCTCTCTGTTTCTGTGTCTGTGTGTGTGTGTGTGTGTGTGTGTGTGTGTGTGTGCAGATTTCTCTTGACCTAGTATTTCTCGTAGACAGCTGAATGCTGGGGCACATTTCAATTCTCTGTCATATAACCTTAAACTAGTTACCAGGAATAGAAATATGCTGAACTGTGCTGGCTACATTTTTATAAGAGCGCCCTGGATTCATGTGCCGCGCTCTTATTTTCTGCTGAATTAGGCCCGTTTGGACAGCTTTGCCTTGCTGGTCCTGCTACATAGATGCTTTACACATTCACAGTGTTCACAGGTGTACTCACACGGGTCAAATCAGTCTTTTGTTTGGACAGTTTTTTTTGTTTTTATAACCCTAAAGTTCTGGTCCTACTGTTCAGCAAACCAGAAGCGTTAATTTGTCAAACTTTGTATTTGCTCTGGTCATATCTAGTGTCTTAGTTTAATAATTCATCGCTGATCTTTATCAAAAAAGATGGGCAATTCACCAGCATTTATAATATACAATCGGACAAATTAGCTTTGATATACTATTCATTTTACCTGCCATGCATAACATGTACTTAGCATGCTACACGCTGTTGTTAGAATTAAAATAGCTTTGCTCATGTTGATGCCTTTGAGCTGGGATACTAAGAGAAGTCACTTTGGTTTCCATTATCTGCAATTCATTTCATATTCATACTGTATTCAGTTCTTTTTAATTCATTTTAGTTTGAGTGAACATAACCAGTGGTGGTCAGTAACGAAGTACAACTACTTCGTTACTGTACTTAAGTACATTTTTCAAGTATCTGTACTTTACTGGAGTAGTTTTATTTTGAGTAACTTTTACTTTTACTTCACTACATTTCATAAAACATATCGTTACTCACGTGATACATCACGTGCTCCGAGACGCAGAAGCGGTGTCTGATTCATGAATAAACTGATTCTTTTCAATGAACCTGTTCAATCGGTTCGCAACTCGCAACAAACGATTCATTCACGAATTGCCATGATCCGATTGCAGCTGTTCTCGAGTCGAAAACTCACTGATTCAAATGAACCGTTTAGAGCGAGTCTTCTTCAGTGAACTGAACTCACAAGTAAAGAACCGGGAGATCTCGTGAGCGCGCGCTACTGATGCTGTGAAAAGTACGTTACTAATGTCGAATTGTAGGATGAATTATTGTAACTGAAAATAATATTTAGGTCAAAACTGAAAATAATATTTAGGTCAAAACGGTCAGTTGTTTGTGAACTAAATCTGCTGTAAAGGGCGATCTATTTAAGCCCACTGAAATGCTTGAATGCAGACAGATCAACATCCGTGTCTCTAACGTTATGTTTTAGGTCAAAAAACAAAACATTAAAATAACACCGATTAAATAAAATAACTCATGCACGTTCATATTCCCCGCTGCTGTAACGTTAGCAGTTTTATTAAAATGCTATGCATTTAGACCTATGTGACGTCTGTTTTTATATTGTTTATCAACAGTAACGTTACATTTTTATATTGTTTAGATCAACTAGCCGAGTAGACAGATATGAATGTTTATTCATAACCATACTGAAAATAAGTAAATATTGTTAGCTGATGCTAACTGTCTAGCTAACAAGCTTGCTGGTGCTAAGTTGAGAATTTTTAGATATAAAGTCCAAATATCTTTATTCAGCCACCTAGATAGATTCCATCTGAGGGAAAAAGAAAGGATGTGATGTTCAGAACATAGTAACTACAGTAATTATCAGAGTGGGAAGTGATGCCCTCTGGGGGCATTGGGCCAGGGGTGTTTTTACACCACAGACAAGGTTTGAGAAGAAAAAAAATCATTATGAAAAGATAATTAGATTTTCCTTAAAATGTTCTTCCTAATTTCAGGCCTAATTCTCATGTCATATATAACTGACGTTCTGCAAAACAACAAGTTCTAAAACACTTTTTTCTTACTGGTGAAGATTAGATGTGAAATCTGTTTTCTCTCAGGTACATGGCAGTGTAAGCTTCACAGTGAACATTACTACATCATTACTACATCCCTCTCATCAACGTAGTCCATATCAACAAAATATATATCTTGACTCTATATAGTGGTTATTTTGGGAAAAACCCAGGTATTTTGGGCAGTATGATTATACAAATATGTGCTAATATAAAATTAAATAAAGTAGTCTATATAAAATTGCAAAATAAATCAGTACTTTTTTACTTAAGTACATAAAAAATGGAGTACTTTTGTACTTTTACTCGAGTAAAATTGAAAAAAGCAGTACTTTTACTTTTACTGGAGTAATATTTTACTATACGTATCTGTACTTTTACTCAAGTACTTGATCTGTGTACTTTGTCCACCACTGAACATAACTAGATATAACTGTCACTGGGCCGTCAGCAGATCGTACAAAACAAATGAATTCGATCGTACAGATTCATTCGAATTAGCCACCAATTAATATATAACATTGGTATGCAGCAGTATATTCTTTACACGCTCATGTAGTAAGCGCTTCTGTTCATTAATCTGTATTTTACAGTAAACAGCGTTATGCAACACCTCATCCTTTCACTGGACACATGCGTTATAATTACAACATGCTGTTTTGACTAGTTCTGCTCCAATGTCACTAACCCGGCAGCTGTCAGACGGAGCAGTCATGCCAAATTACTCCCCCCCCCCCCCCCAGATCCCCGTGTGTGAAGGTCATTTGTGCTGCCTCCTCTTCACACATCATGTATGTAGTGATGAGATACACTTCCAGGTCAGTATAAACCAGAGTAATGCAATGCATGATTTGGTTCAGGGGCGGTGGTGGCGTATAAATGCCTGAAAACACTTTATTTTATTTTATGCATTTCTATGCAATACATATAATGTGAGATTAATGAATGCTTTAGAAGTATTGTTTATCGTTAGTTCATCTCATCTAATGTAGTTAACTAATGAAACCTTGTTTTAAAGTGTGACCCAGAAAAAATATCATTTATACTGAAATGATTCTTTAAAAGCAAAGTAAATGTATAAAATAAGATTGCAATAATGAGGCTTATTTTAAAAAAAGGGTCATTTTTTCTTTACCCAAACACATATAATGGCATGTTTATCACAGAAGATCTCATCATGTAATTGAGATTTATCTAACAGCACACGATTACCTGCAAAAGCCTGCGGGAAGATTTGTGAATGTGATCTGTATCTCTCTTTACACACTTCTCCTCCATGCTTTCTTTGCTCTCTTGTTTTCTTGTCTCCATATACTGTATAAATGCATAAAAAAACACATTTATACCCATTTTTAACGTTAGAATGTGTCCTGTATGAATGTGCTATACAGCTGCATCTCAATGAATTATAATGTCGTGGAAAAGTTCATTTATTTCAGTAATTCAACTCAAATTGTGAAACTCGTGTATTAAATAATAAAGCGCACACCTTGTTTTTCTGAACCCTTGGTATTTCTGACTCGATCCTACTGATCTGAGTGCTCTGTTAGCTTTATATTCAGTGACAAAGACATATTTTCAATATGAATTCATAAATTATTTCCTCTTACAGCACCCACAAACCAATAAATAAAATAATGTACACATTATTATGTGATATGTATAACTAGGGCTAAAGCAGCAGAAAATACTATCATTGAAATTGTAACTATCAGAAGCTACGAATGAAAAGCATTAATAAATAATCAACAAGAAATATGTTTTTTTACTGTCCGATTTTGATAACACTTTAAGATAAACTTGTTATAGTGTAATTTTACAAATAGGTCCTGAGTAATAATAATTATTAACTATGGGCACTTACTATAAGGTTAGGATTAATTGCTTGTAATTATGCATAAATTAATGTTAAGTGCACGTAATGTGTAACTACATCACCTTAAATTAAAGTGTTATCCAAATCGTTAGTTTTTAATCCAATTCTTACAATTGTCCTTAAATGATTGTTTTCACCATTAAAGGACTTTTTGATATTAGCATAATATCTCCTGAAAAACAATGTTTCCTGGGTCTTTATTATGTTTTGAGCCTTTGGGAATCGTGCTAACAGCTGGGCCTGGGGAAATTATTCCCAGAGCAATATGGCACTTCACCAGTTTAATATTGTGTGTTCACATGCATGTGATCTCCTGCATATTAATTACCGACGTTTCAATAATCTGATTTTAGTTTGACGCCATCTTGAAAAGCCATGCAAAATCACCGAGACAATATCACTTCAAGAGTCATTCCACACTCAGATGATCCGTTTTATTGCTCCCGCACCACACTCGTCTCTCTTCAGTGTTTTATCATCGCCACAGCACGGCGACGCTGAAGTGCCCGCGGTGCATGCTGGGAGCTCAGGCCAGATTCCTGAGGAGACGAAGAGAACGAGAGGCTGTCATCGAGAGAGAGATGTTACGTAAAGCCTCTCGCAGCACATGTTTAGCCCAGTTCTGCTGCGTGAAGTCCTCCAGCTCACAAAATAAAGCTCCCAAAGCAGGCTTTTCACAGCGATGTCATGTGGAAGAGCTTAATGTGAAGAGTCGTTTTGTGCTATAAAGACGCTTTGATCAGTGGAAAGGTTTCGTGGTTGCTAAAGGCTCTTCATTGAACCACTGATGCCAGTATGAACCTGTACTTTTAACAGAGCAGGTGCAGCGCTGCTAGTACTACATACAGGTACTATTGGTATTAACTTCAGTAGTTTCATTGAAGTAGCTTTTTTCTTAAAACAAGAAATCGGTAATGAAATCACTCGATCAATTAATCACTGTAATTTGAAAAAAAATATATATTTGTAGGTATTAATTTTTTTATGCTAGTATATGCTGTACTGGCATTAAACATAATTTTTAACAATATTCTATGTATTACTGTATTAAGGTAATTAGAACCCTTTAGGAATAATATAAATGAATGGTGATCAAGTAAAACATTTTGATGCTTTTCAATAATGAGAATTATTAATTCTCATAAAAAAGTCAAAATGTGACCCTGGACCACAAAACCAGTCATAAGGGTCAATTCTTTGAAATTGATATTTATACATCATCTGAAAGCTGACTAAATAATCTGTCCATTGATGTACGGATAGGACAATATTTGGCTGAGATACAACTATATGAAAATCTGGAATCTGATATAAATATTGAGAAAATCATCTTTAAAATTGTCCAAATGAAGTTCTTAGCAATGCATATTACTGATCAAAAATTAAGTTTTGATATATTTACGGTAGGAAACTTACTTAATATCTTCATGATCTTTTTTTATCATTCTGACTCATACGATGTATTTTTGGCTATTGCTACAAATATACCCCAACGACTTAAGACTGAATTTTGTGCTCCAGGGTCACATATGTATTTTTTTATGGATTCTGTCTATTTTTTATGTAACCTTTAGAGATCACTTGTCTATTTCCCAGGTTTCTTCTCACATAAAAGACTTTGCAGCAGCTGTTTTAATGTGACGTGCACGACTGGGACAGACTCCCATCGACTGCACAGATATGAAACATCACAGAGAGACGCTAATAATGTGGAAACATACAGCGTTCAAATCACATACGTGTTTGACTCCGACTATTACGACAAGTAGTAATACAATACATCATTAGTTTTAATGCAGTATTAATAATTCATTTTCATTATGTATGTCAGTGTGGGCTAAACCATTATAGTCATCATTCTGGGTTAACCTCACATTTACATATTGAAAAAACATGAATATTTAATTAAATAAGCATTAGTTTAGCACTGCAACTCGAGCAGGACTAATAAATGTGAAACATTGCTTATTCCAGTGTTTAAACTGTATTAACCCAGAGTTTAAAAAAGGTCAAAGGGTTCATTTTCCAATAGATTATATAATTATGCTTTAATTGGATAACATGCAATGTTGCACTGCAAAAAAAAAAGATTTATCCAAGTTGTACATAAAACAAAGAAAACTGTGCTGCATTCAAATTGTACATCTTTAAACTTCAAAATGTTATGTTTCATTCAAGTACTACTTGCTATTTCTTTGTAATTTAAAATTGACCACAAAATCCTACACAATTTTTCCCACTTCATAGCTACATGCATCTAGCATTGTTTTTTTTCATATGCTTTAGATAGCCTGTGATGTCACTGATTGGCTGTCAGCATGTGTGTGTGTGTGTGTGTGTGTGTGTGTGTGTGTGTGTGTGTGTGTGTGTGTGTGCGTGGTGCGTGCGTGCGTGCGTGTGGTGTGTCGTGTGCGTGCGCTGTGTGTGTGTTGGTGTGGTGTGTGTGTGTGTGTGTGTGCGTGTTGTGATGTCGTGCGTGGTGTGCTGTGCATGTGTGTGTTGCTGTCGTGCTGTGCGTGTGTGTGTGTGGTGTGTGTGTGTGTGTGTGTTGGTGAGTGCGTGCATGCGTGTGTTTGTGCATGTTGTGTTGCGTGTTCTTGTGTGTGGTGGGTGCGTGTGTGTGTGTGTGTGTGTGTGTGTGTGCGTGTGTGTGTGTGTGTGGGAAGCAGCCGGTTTGATTCCTGTGCTCATGGGCATCATTTCCATGGTCACTGCTGTATCGCTGTACCAACCCCCTTCACTTCAGCCAGTCCTGATAGAGAGGGTGAATTATAATGGTTGGTTGTGTTGGGGAGGGACGCTGCATGCGTGTGTTTGTGCATGTGTGTTTTAGGACCCCGTGTTCTGTGTGAAGATTAGGTGGGGGAGGGGCAGTGTGTGTGTGTGTGTGTGTGTGTGTGGTGGTGGTGAGTGCGTGGTGGTGAGTGCGTGCGTGCGTGTGTGCGTGTGTGTGTGTGTGTGTGTGTGTGTGTGTGTGTGTGAGTGAGTGAGTGAGGTGTACCAGTTTAGTCTGCAAATACAACATGTACGTCAAAAACATCTTTTGCACAAGAGTATTTGGTGAACGAACAATGAAACAAAACAGAAACAATGAAATATAAATCGGGTTTTACATTTTCCTCAGCACATTTGAGTGGTTGTTGACCTTTTCCATGCAAAGGTCCATTGTGCTCGGGTGTTTGCAGGTCATTGCTACAGTATGTGGTTGGTAAGGTGTTTTGAGTTGTTGTTTTTTATGTTGCTATGCAATTGCAGCACGTTCTGATACAAGTGGGAGTTACATGCAACTCTTAATATTTAGGATCAAACACTTTGAGCACTACCCTTGTGAAAAAGAAGTACACTTTAGAGTACTTATTACGGAAATAATATACTGTTAAAATATATACAGTACTTAAAGGGTTAGTTCACCCAAAAATAAAAATTCTGTCATTAATTACTCGCCCTCATGTCGTTCCAAACCCGTAAGACCTTCGTTTATCTTTGGAACACAAATTAAGATATTTTTGATGAAATCTGACGCTCTATAGAGAACAATGCATTCGTCTGCTCATAAACAAGCCCTGCAGCTGATGATGCACACTGGATAAGAATTGTTGAATAAAGTCGTTAGTTTTGTTTTCTTTGCGCACAAAAAGTATTCTCATAGCTTCGTAAAATTACAGTTGATCCACGGCTGTCACATTTTAACAAAGCCGTTACTACATTCCTGGTCTGGCTACATTACTGTTGTATAGCTGTCAGGGTCAGAAAGCTCGTGGATTTCATCAAAAATATCATAATTTGGTTTCTGAAGATGAACGAAGAAGGTATTACGGGTTTGGAACGACACGAGGGTGAGCGTAATTAATGACAGA
Source organism: Schizopygopsis pylzovi (assembly GCA_027422435.1). Lineage (NCBI taxonomy): Eukaryota > Metazoa > Chordata > Actinopteri > Cypriniformes > Cyprinidae > Schizopygopsis > Schizopygopsis pylzovi. The sequence goes on along the minus strand of CM049824.1, from coordinate 30,981,725 downwards.
ATGATTGGGTGAACTATCCCTTTAAATATGCAAATATGAAACATTGCTAATGATACATCTATTAATTTCTATTGAAACGTGTATGTCAAGTATTTAAATATTTTGCAATTAAGCATTTGTAATGAGGAATTATTCCATTGAAAATATATTAACTTTAAATGTAAAATTGAATAACAAACTACATTTAATCAAGCATTTTACATGTGCTTTAGTATATTAGTCAACACGTCAAAATAAGTGTACAGTACTTCTTTAAAGAATGACTAAAGATTCAAACTTTTCATTTGACTTTATTACAAAGTGTACTTAAGTGAACTCTTTTTTAAAAAACTATCCTTAAATGATCTGAATACACTGCAAGTCCACGTTCAATTCAATTAAGCACACTTCTTTCACAAGTGTAGTAATAGTGAAAGTAGCTAATAGCTTTAAAACTATGCACTGTTTATATAGTTCTAACTGTTTGAATCTAAATGCGGAGGCACAGATGAGTGTCTGAGGAAGAACCAGACTTTAGTTGTATCATCTGTGTGTGTGTGATGAGCATCTGCTCTCGTGGTTAGATCAGCTTTCTCTGTCCTGAGCTCATCTGACGTGGTGACGCAGGTGCAGTTTTCTTTTAGGTAGTCCAGACGCGACCAACTGTACTCGAGTGAATCACAGTCCTCAGCACTCTGTTACTCCGAGCTAGGATCACTGTGAGCTGATAATGACTACTTCATCAGATTTAGCCAGTCTAAAAGCAGAGATGGAGGATGCTGGCGTCACGACTGTTAATGCTATTGTTGTTTCCGTATTGGAACATGTTGGCTTTTATGAGGTTGTTTAATGTTGGGAAGTCTGATACATTTAAGTGATTCCAGTCTAAAAACAGATTCATTGATTCAGTTCAAGTCATGACTCAACCAGTTTACTGCACAAGTTCATTTTACAGTCAGATTTTTACATGTGTGTGTGTGTGTGTGTGTGTGTGTATGTGTGTGTGTGTGTGTCTGTCTGTCTGTCTGTGCGCTGTGCCTGTGTCTGTGTCTGTGCGTCTGTGTCTGTGTCTGTGCTGTGTCTGTGTTGCTGTGTCTGTGTCGTGTCGTGTGTCGTGTGGTCTGTGTCTGTGTTGTGTCTGTGTCTGTGTTGTGCTGTGTGTGTGCTGTGTGTTGTGCTGTGTTCTGTGCTGTGTCTGTGTGTGCGTGTGTCTGTGCTGTGCGTGGTCGTGTGTGCTGTGTGTGTTGTGTGTGTGCTGTGTGTTGTCTGTTGTGTCGTGTGTGTGTGTGTGTGTGTGTGTGTGTGTGTTGTGTGTGTGCTGTGCTGTGTGTCTGTGTCTGTGTCGTGTGTCGTGTGTGTGTGTTGTGTCTGTGTCTGTGTCTGTGTTGTGTTGTGTTGTGTGTGTGTGTGTGCTGTGTCTGTGTCTGTTGTGTCTGCGTCTGTGTGTGTGTGTGTGTGTGTGTTTCTGTGTGTGTCTGTGTCTGTGTCTGTGTGTATATATATAATACTACACCCTTGTGAAAAAGAAATGCACTTAATTGTATTGAATGTGCACTTGTAGTCTACTTCAAATCCTAAAAGCATATTTAAAAAAAAAGTTATATATTATATATACACTTATTTTGTGTTGAACAACATAGTAAAGCATAAGTAATTTTAAGTGTAGGGTGTTATTCAATATTACATTTAAAGATATAAAAAATGTCCTAAATTGCGACTTTATCATTATAAATGTGTAAATACAAATATGTTTAAATACATGCCATACAAGTTTTATCATTACTTCAACTATAAAATTGCATATAAAGTTAGGTTCAATTAATTACATTTAATATACATTTAAAGTATAATTATAATAATTTAATTATAAATAATATGCCAATAAGGATCTTAAAACATATTCAGCTAATAATTCATCTAACAGTGAATGTATTTATTTCTTTTTTACCAAGGGCAGCAGTGTTTGGGAATCCTATCTGAAGCTATGGTTTATTTCTGCAGTTCCGTGTTGTGCCACTAGAGGAACAGAAATGAGAGTTTTGAATGGTGATGTTTTCTCTGTGCTCAGGAGGGCCAGCGGTTAATGCAGGAGAAGCCGGAGCTGAGCGCGCTGGTGAAGCAGAAGCTGGAGGAGATCCGTGAGTGCTGGCAGGATCTGGAGAGCACCACACAAGCCAAAGCCCGGCAGCTGTTCGAGGCCAACCGGGCCGACCTGCTGGTGCAGAGCTACTCCAACCTGGACCAGCGACTCCAGCAGCTTGAGGGACAGCTGGCACACGTGGACTACGGCCAGGACCTGACCACTGTCAACAAGCAGCTGAAGAAACTCCAGGTCTGTTCTCTTATTTTACAGACACGTGTATCAGCAGCTTTCAGTTTAGAAACGCTTTGTGCATCAAGATGACGTTTCCTCCAGATCTGTCAGATTGCTGGTTTCCAACATGCATTTAATTTGCTCTTTATTTCTTTCCTGTGCTGAAGACTTTTATGTTCTTTTCCACTGCTGCCTTTACTGGTAATAACCTCATCACTGTCCACCGTATGAGTGTAATTGATGTCGCTGGTGTGGCTCTCCAGCATGCCATGGCTCTCAGTTTCAGCTCTGTCCCCACGTCACTCCACCCTCATCACCATCAGCGCTATTGTAGCATCTTCATTTCGCTTCCTTGATTTGCACATGCCCTCTCTTTCTTCAATTTGCTTTTACTTTCTTTGAATCTTCACCAGAATATATTTCATGTGCATCATAGGTCAATGCAGAATGACCAGTCCTATGAAGTGCCTGTGTGTGTGTGTGTGTGTGTGTGTCTGTGTGTGTGTGTGTGTGTGTGTCGTGTGTCGTGTGTGTGTGTCTGTGTCTGTCTGTGTGTGTGTGTGTGTGTGTGTGTGTGTGTGTGTGTGTTGTGTTGTGTGTGTGTGTGTGTGTGTCTGTCTGTGTGTGTGTGTGTGTGTGTGTGTGTGTGTGTGTGTGTGTGCATGTTTATGTGGTTTATGAGGACACAAATTTGTATAATGACATGGGTATGACATAGGTATTACAAGGAGAAGGTGATTTATGAGGACATGTTTCAGTGTCCCCATAATTTAAAATGCTTATAAATCATACAGAGTGAGTTTTTTTGAGGGAAAATAGAAATGCACCGTCTCCTGTGAGGGCTAAGTTTAGGTGTAGGGTAGGTGTAGGGCAATAGCACATACAGCTTGTACAGTATAAAAACCATTACGCCTATGGAGAGTCCCCGTAAACCATAAAAACCAACGTGTGTGTGTGTGTGTGTGTGTGTGTGTGTGTGTGTGTGTGTGTGTGTGTGTGTGTGTGTGTGTGTGTGTCTGTGTATCTGTGTGTCTGTCTGTGTCTCTGTCTGTGTCTGTGTGTGTGTGTGTGTGTGTGTGTGTGTGTGTGTGTGTGTGTGTGCGCGCGCGTGTGCGTGCGTGCGTGTGTGTGGTTTTAATTGTGTTATATTTCCTGTCCTTTTATACATCAGCATATTTCAAACATTTTGTCTTTAGTAGCATATACTGTAATTAAATATGTAGGCTCTCTAAAATACATATATATTTTTAAATGTTAGTTATTAGTCTCTCCATTTAGATATGCCAGTCAAAATTAAACATTTCATGTAGTAATTCTGATTCTAGATTATTTTTAAGGTTCGTTTGCATTTTTTGTAATAGTAAGTAATATACAGTTATTAATAATAATGCAGTACATGAAGTCTCGTTTAGTTTGACGTTAACTGTGTTTAAGTCAATGAATTTCTGGTGTGTTTGTAATAATAGGCCCATTACTGTAATTACTGTAGCCCTTGATTTATGAGTTTGGTCATTAACTCTGGTTCACTTCACTGGTTCCTCTTCATTTCTGTAACATCTGACCCCAATGGGTTACAGCTTATGGACCTTTCTTTACACTAACCATTCAAAAGTTTGGGTTTAGTGAGATTTCTAAATGTTTTTGAAAGATGGCTGCATTTATTTGATCAAAAATACAGTAAAAACAGTAATATTGTGAAATATTATTATCATTTAAAATAGCTGTTTTCTATTGTAATATATTTTAAAATGTATTATTTTATTAACTTTAAAATTGTATTTATTTTGTTAACTTTAATAACGTTTTTTCCTGAGATCAAAGCTGTTTTGAGCATCATTACTACAGTCACATGATCAGAAAGCACTAATAATATGCCGATTTGCTGCTAAAGAAACATTTATTATTATTATCAATGTTGAAATAGTTGTGCTGTTCAATATTTTTCAAACTGTGATACTTAACAGAATTGATTTGAAACAGAAATATTTGTTTAATTCTGTCTTTACTGTCACTTTTAATAAATGTAATGCATCCTTGCTGAAGTATTAATTTCTTTCTAAAAACTTTTGAATGTTTAGTGTACGTCTTTGCTATCATACCTAGTGTAATTAGCCATTTTTAAGGAATTAAGCACATTTTAAGATCAATGATCGTTTTCTCTGGAAGTTTGAAAAGTTTATGATGATGTCATAACTCACTTCCTGTCTCCTTTGGTCTTTCCGGTGTTCCTCTTTCCCACTATCTACACTGTCAACATTTGTAACTGTGCTCCCCTGTGCTGAACTGTGTATTTCTCCAACCTCTCTTTGACATCCACCTCGTCCGTCTTCCCTGTTCTACACTTCAAACGATCTCTTCGTTGATGTTCACTCCACCTTCCCCTCTAACAGACGATGGAGTGTCATATGGAGGAGTGGTATAAAGAGGTTGGAGAGCTGCAGGCGCAGGCGGCCTCCATCCCTCAGCAGGGGCGGGTGATGGAGAAGGTGTGCGAGAGACAAGCCGGGGTGGAAACACGAATTGTACGACTGATTGAGCCTCTGAAAGAGAGACGTCGTATCCTGCTGGCCTCTAAAGAAGTGCACCAAGTGGGCCGTGACCTTGAGGATGAAATAGTGAGTCTAGCAACCTCATAATAACTATTAGCTTCAATACAGTTTGAAATGTTGTGAATGTATTTGTCCGCAGTTGTGGATGCAAGAGCGTCTTCCAGTGGCCTCTTCTCAGGAATATGGCACAAGTTTACAAGCTGTACAGCAACTCATGAAGAAGAATCAAGTAAGACAGCATCACAAAAGACTGTACTGAACAGAAACATGAACTGTTTCTCATGGTCATCTCCTCTCAGAGTCTGCAGAGAGAGCTTCAAGGTCATCGTGGACGTGTGGAGGATGTTCTGGAGAGGGCAGGTGTGATCGCCTCCATCCGCAGTCCGGAGGCAGACAGCATCAGGGCCGGTATGGAGCAGCTCCATCAGCTGTGGGAGGTGCTGTGGATCGAGACCGAGCACCGGCAGCTCCGGCTGGATGTCATGTACCAGGCGCAGCAGTACTACTTTGATGCGGGAGAGGTGGAGGCCTGGCTCAGCGAGCAGGAGCTGCACATGATGAATGAGGAGAAGGGAAAGGTGGGGAACACCAAACAGCCATACTGGGGTGATGGGTCTTGGGTAAAATATTGTTTAAATAAAACAGTATCAAATGAACAATAAATGACTCTAATCAACTAACTGTTAGCTTTCTGGCTCGTATATACACACACATACATTATGTACATTAAATATGGTATATACAGTACATACATCTCAAAAATGTTTACGTTTATGCATTTAGCAGATGCTGTTATCCAAAGTGACTTACAATAGAGGAACATAAGCAATTCATCACAGAGTCATCAATATTTTCATAATAAACAACAGTGCTAGTTGTATTAGAAAGAGATTTGCAAAAATAAATATTTGAAACAAAATAAGTGTTGCAAAAATAATTCATTGTAATAATTGTCATAATGTAATTAAATCATTAATAATGAATTAATTGTAATAATATTTCATTATAAATATCCTATATATTTGTAGAATGTAGAAGTTTATTGAAAGCTAGGAAACACAGAAATGCATTTAAAAGATGTAAAATGTTGTAGCAATAATTATAGTAAGTCATATTTTTAATACATAAATAATACTTTTTTTTTTTTTTTTTTGCTTGGGCCAGGAAAATTGTTGAACCATCTTGGACCACAAATCTTAGTTGTTTGAGACCTGTGCATACAACATGTTTTTAAGGACTTTAGTTTCAGGTGGTACGCTGTAAGTTTTATGGGATGTTTCGATGTTTACATTTAGCAGACACTTTTATCCAAAGCGACTTACAGTGAATTTTAGGCTATACATTATTTTTGTCAGTATGTGTTCCCTGGGAATTGAACCCACAACATTTTGCGCTGCTAACGCAACGCTCTACCACTGAGCCACAGGAACACTGTTATAGATAGATGATGACATTGGAGTAGTGTGTATCTGATCTGTGTCCTCTCTCGCTGAAGGATGAAGCCAGTACTCTGCAGCTGCTGAAGAAACAGCTGGCACTAGAGCAGACCATAGAGGACTATGCCGAGAGCATCGGGATGCTTTCTCAGCAGTGCAGACAGCTGCTGGAGCTCGGACATCCAGACTGGTGAATGTGCAGCAGTACTCACTGACCCAATCAAACATAACAAACTTTTGACTTATCTACTTTCACTTTTGTGCAATCACAGATGCCATTCTTTGTACTCCAGTGACAACACCTTTCAAGAGTAACAGATTTGACAGAATTGTTCCTTTAAATTAAATCTAAGTGTGTGTGTGTGTGTGTGTGTGTGTGTGTGTGTGTGTGTGTGTGTGTGTGTGTGTGTTTGTTATGGGGTGTGTGTGTTTCTTGTGTGTGTGGGTTTTTGGTCTGAGGCAGTTATAAATGTGAATGTGTTTTTGTGTAGCGTGTCTCCTGTGATGTAGGTTTGGGTGGGCAGTGTGGGTGTATACGTTTGTAGTTCATGTCTATGGGTTACATGGAACCAAATGTGTGTTGTGTGTGTGTTGTGTGTGTGTGTGTGTGCATGTTTATGTGGTTTATGAGGACACAAATTTGTATAATGACATAGGTATTACAAGGAGAAGGTGATTTATGAGGACATTTTCAGTGTCCCCATAATTTAAAATGCTTATAAATCATACAGAGTGAGTTTTTTTGAGGGAAAATAGAAATGCACCGTCTCCTGTGAGGGCTAAGTTTAGGTGTAGGGTAGGTGTAGGGCAATAGCACATACAGCTTGTACAGTATAAAAACCATTACGCCTATGGAGAGTCCCCATAAACCATAAAAACCAACATGTGTGTGTGTGTGTGTGTGTGTGTGTGTGTGTGTGTGTGTGTGTGTGTGTGTGTGTGTGTGTGTGTGTGTGTGTGTGTGTGTGTGTGTGTGTGTGTGTGTGTGTGTGTGTGTGTGTGTGTGTTTTTGAGGGAAAATAGAAATGCACCTACTCCTGTGAGGGCTAAGTTTAGGAGTAGGGTAGGTGTAGGGCAATAGCACATACAGCTTGTACAGTATAAAAACCATTACGCCTATGGAGAGTCCCCGTAAACCATAAAAACCAACATGTGTGTGTGTGTGTGTGTGCTTGTGCCTCAGTGAGCAGATCAGTAAGCATCAGTCTCAGATCGACAGGCTGTACGTGTCTCTGAAGGACCTGGCGGAGGAGAGGAAGTCTCGTCTGGAGCAGCAGTACTGGCTCTATCAGCTCAACAGGGAGGTGGATGAACTTGAGCAGTGGATAGCAGAGAGGGAGGTCATCGCCAGCTCCACTGAACTCGGACAGGACTTCGAGCATGTCACGGTCAGTTGCTCCGAAACATGATCAACTGTAGCTCTTGCTTGTACTACTTCCGTGGTTTGTTAACAGTCAAATCCTGATCCTCAGATTCTGCAGGAGAAATTTACAGAGTTTGCATCGGAGACCGGGAGCCTGGGGCAGGAGAGGGTCACAGCTGTCAACCAGATGGTTGATGAGCTCATAGATTACGGTCATGCGGATGCAGCCACCATCGCTGAATGGAAGGATGGGGTGAACGAGGCCTGGGCGGATCTGCTGGAGCTGATGGAGACGCGAGGACAGATGCTCGCTGCTTCACACCAGTTACACAAGTTCTTCTCTGACTGCCAAGAGGTATGAAGAAAGAAGAATTCTTTCATCTGATTAATGAAGTCATCTAAATTGACTAGTTTGCTAAGGCCATCATTAGAATGACTAGTACTTATACTTAACTATCACTATTGGGTTTTCTTCAAATGCTTGTTTATTAAACTTTCTGTTTTACTGACATGTATCCATCCAAGCAACCATAATGCAATGCATTAAGCCAGCGTTTAAAAAAAAAATTGCTACCCTGTTGAAAAATCCAGCATATGCTTATTGCTGGTTAGGTATGTTTTGAAGCATGGCTGCTGGTTTAAGCAGGTCATGAGCTGGTTTAAGCTGGCCATGTGCTGGTTCTAAGCTGGTCCTGAGCAGGAACCAGTTTAGGACCAGCACATGACCAGCTAAGCACCAGCTTAAACCAGAAGCCATGCTTCAAAACATACCTAACCAGCATATGCTGGATTTTTCAACAGGGCAGCCAATGCTAGCATTTTTTATTATCTTCACAAAATGTACATGGCCTCCAGAATATTTTGTTTTGTGAATGTCTGAATGTGCAATTAAATGTCAGAAGAAAGAACAGAGCGTCTGTTTTTAATTCAATGTTTTATTCTGACTCAGTGCATTTTCTCTTAATCAACACTTGCATGTGAGCAAGTTTCCTAAAAAAACATTTTGAACAAAAAGCAGAGAAATTTGCAGAACGATGATCAAAAAGTAGATGGAGTAGATCTCAACTTTTCCAAGAATGTTTCATGTGCAGTGTACTTGATAATACTGGTTGAACAACAGTCCTAGTTTTCCTTAGTGCCCTGGGAAGCTTTCTGTGTATATATTTAGTTTTATTACTGTGATATTTGTGGGATAATGCTGAGGCATGTTTGTTCTTCTGCTGCAGGTGTTGAGGAGACTGAGCTCTGTGTGTGTGTTTACTGAGTGTACATGATAAATAGGAGCAGTGCTCATGCTGTATGAAAGCTTAGACCACAGTGGTCTCTGTTTCAGGTTTTAGCACAGATCGATGATAAGCAGAGGAGGTTACCTGAGGTCCGCGCATGTCAAGGAGGCACTTCAAATACCAGCATTCTGCAGAGACTTATGCAGACTTTTGAACATGATATTCAGCTACTTGTTACACAGGTGAACTGATGCAACACATTCTTATGCAAGGAGGGCAAAATAAATACGTAAAGTTTGTAGATAGATCTCTACAATACAGTTCATGACAGTGGCAGCATTTGTATAAAGAAGGTTGTTTTCCTCAGGTAAGACAGTTGCAGGAGAGTGCAGCCCAGCTCCGAACAGTTTATGCTGGGGAGAAAGCAGAAGCCATCGCCATTCAAGAACATGAAGTGATGCAGACATGGAAAGAGCTGCTTATATCCTGTGAGGACTGCCGAATGCAGATCACCACAGCGACAGACAAGTTACGCTTCTTTGGGATGGTGCGTGATCAGTTGATATGGATGGACAGCATCATCTGTCAGATAGGAGCTGGGGAGAAACCAAGGTGGGACACATGCTGGGACACTTGCTCTCTGCTTATAGGAGCTCATTAAGGTGCTTTATCATTGTAATGCATGAAGGTTTGCATCGGGTCAGCTGAAGAGCAGCCACTGTGGCCGCTGGAGTGTACTATAGGTATCATACCGCGAGTACAAATAAGTGATAAGGTGGTAAGTGCATGAACCACAATAGTATTTATACATCATATTACGATTAAGCATATTAGTACCTAGGGCTGCACAATTAATCACATTTCTAATCGCAATTACGGATGCCACAATTACATAATCATTCAAAGCAGCAATTAATCGTTCAAAATCCATTTATGTTATTCTGTGTGTTTAAGATGTGTTCTTTTCTTTCTACAAGTATCTACATTTTATTTAAATAAGAAACCAATCCAATGTATAGTTCACATGTGAGGCTTATAGGCTACTATAGAAAAGCAATACAAGTTTTTCAGTTAGTGTTTTCAGCGTTTTTTAAATCTAAAAATATAGCATGCGTTTGCTTCAAACAATGGTATAAACATTATTGTGATAATTAATAATCACAATTACGATTTTAAGGGAATAATTGACAATTATGATTTTCGTCATAATCGTGCAGCCCTACTAGTACCCTTTAGGAGCATTGTGTATGGGACACAATAGATCTGTTAGAAAACTTACTGAGCTGCTGTGTTGTCCGGTTCCTATATAGGCAACTACCTTCTTGAAACAATAATTTATGTGAAATGAACAGAGGACTTAACATAGAAATTATTAAAAATAAAGTAGAAATTTTCCAATAGTCAATATTTGATTGCAATGGAGTTATTGTACGTGCAAGGTATTGGAGTAAAGGGTATATGCAAGGCATTTTGTTATCATACTATAATATTGCTGGCATTGGGAGCACACCTAAGATGCCTTAAAATGCTTAGGTCTAGGTTGATAGTTTACTAGGTTTTGGGACAGAGCTATCGCGCATATATATGTTTTGGCATATTTTGAATATCTTAACGAAGAACCGGCAAATACTGCAAAAGCTCAGGAGCCATTATGGACACTCTTCATGGTGCCAAAATGGCCTTCTGTTGCTGTTTCTTTCTATGGGCAGACTTGGCCCATGTATTCTTGCCCAAATAACTTTCTCTCCTCTCACTGTCAGCTCTTTCCTCAGAGCTTTAATGGGATATGGGGTCTCTGGTGCTTGCAGGGATGTGTCATCTGTGGAGGTCCTGATGAACTATCACCAGAGCCTCAAGAGTGAAGTGGAGGCCAGAAACAAGAGCGTCCTACAGTGTATCGAGATGGGCAAGACTTTACTGGCCGCCCGCAATCCTGCATCAGAAGAGGTGACACAAAACAGCAAGCACAACTTGTTCAGAAACTATTGGACATTTTAAATCATTGCAAGGCCCAAAACATACTCTATGCATGTTTAATTTCATGCATTGTTGCAGTACAAAATGTTTCAGACTGCAATTCTCAACATTGCCAGAAGGGATGCTATCGTGTGTATTATCATAAACATTTCTTCTACAATCAATATTATTTTTCAAAAAGTTGCATGTTTTTAAGTAGTGACCCGAATAATAATAATCCCCCTGAATACGGTGGTTTGTTACTGCCACAACAATGCAACAAGTATGCACAATAAGTATGTACGATGTAACTGCCTGCATTTCTGTTTCTGTTGGTGTACTTGTGTAAAGTATGTTTCTGGCCCAAGAGATGATGACTGAAAAGATATGTCTTTTGTCTGTACCTGACTGTGAAGTATTGACCGTTTCAGATTAAAGAAAAGCTGGAGAAGGTTTTGGCCAAGCAGCAAGAGCTCACTGAGAAATGGGACAAACACTGGGAAGAGTTGCAGCAGAGTGGGTGAAATGAGGCTAATGGAGAGCAAACATTATGCATAAATGATGTAATCGGTGTCAGGTGCTTCCCAACATATTCTTTTTCTGTGCCTTCGCAGTGTTGGAGGTGCATCAGTTTGCTCAGGAAGCAGTGGTAGCGGAGGCCTGGCTCACTGCTCAGGAACCCTTACTAAGTAGTAATGAACTGGGCGGCAGCGTGGATGAGGTTGAACAGCTGATTCGCAGACATGAAGCCTTTCGCAAAGCTGCGACCACATGGGAAGAACGCTTCAGCTCTTTACGTCGTCTTACCACAGTAAGAGAGACCAGCCAACCGAACCCACGGGTCAGGGGTATCCAGTCCTGCTCCTGGAGGTGTCCTAGTGTCTTGCAGAGTTTAGTTAGGCCAGCACATTTGCGTGGAAGTTTTGAGTTATTCTGAAGACTTTGATTAGCTGGTTCAAGGTTTTTTTTTTATTTTGATTGGAGCTGAACTCTGCAGGATAGTGGCCCTTGAGGAGCATGATTAAAACACCCCTGAGCAACATTAAAAACAGCTAAACAGATCCACACTGAATTGATTGATTGATGATTAACTTTATTAATCCCAAAGGGAAATTCACATGTCACAGCAGCTCACCACAAGAAATAGAAAAAAGTTATTTAATTTTACCATAGTTTGAACTTTTCAAAAGACTCCCTACTGAAATTCTATTTTGGTTTACTACACGGTAAATTGTGTATAGCATAATGTCTTTTTATAAATGTTACATAATGGAATTGTGGGTGTATAAATAATAACACATTCTCTTGTTTAACGATATAGGTAGAGAAGATAAAAGCAGAGCAGAGTAAGCTTCCTCCAACTCCCTTGCTGGGAAGGAAGGTTTTCTTGGACCCTCAGGACTCTTCTCCTGCTCGCAGTAGCCCTTCCTCAATCATAAGACAGACCATATACGAGCAGGGCGATGCTCGGTTGGACCGCATCACCCCTCAGCCCTCTCCCTCTTCCGTGGCCCGCAGACTGGGTTCTATTGTGGCTAACTACACTCCCATCATGAATGGAGCTGCTACTTATCGCCTTCAGGAAGCCAGGAATACTGGGATTGTTGGGGTGGCTGCAGGACTGGGCAGTGCTATGGAGCACAAGGTCACCCCCTTGCGAACGGAATTCAAGGTCCAAGTCCCACAGCAGAAGATCGAACATATCCATGAGGCGGTCCACCCCCTACTGGAGAGAGAGAAGGAACATGAGCGGTATCATGAGAACGTAATGGCAGAGGTGGTCCTCCAGGAGCCAGGCGGAGGAAGGGAACGCCTTAACAGCATGGTGGGAGGGAGCGGGAGCAGTCGCTCAGAGCTTCTGGTGGAGCAGCATCCCCCACCGAGGGAGTCGCGGATGGAGAGACAACTATCTACCGAGCAGCTGATTCAGGCACGCAGGGACGAGCTGCCTCAGGAGGTGTGGAGAGAACGAGCTGAGAGGGCGGAGAGGAAGCTGGAGAGACAGACATCTAGTGAACTGGAAGGCCATGAGGTGCGGCGTAGGGACAGACACCGACCAGAGAGACAGGACAGCAGTGAGCAGGAGGCCAAGGAGCAGTCGGACAGACGCTCTGGCGGCGGGTGAGTGACTGTATTTGTAATCACTAACAAACCACATTACAAAAGTTACAGCATTACTGATATATACTGATATGTTGAGATTCTCTTGAAGGTGAACATCACCTTTAAGCTTCCACATGCTGGTCACTAAGTCAGTTCACAGCAAGCAGAGGTTCAAATAAATACGGACAGATTTCTAAGAAAACTTCTCGGCTGCAGTTCACATTCACTTTTCATGATCCAGTCGATTCCTGATGGATAGATTCTTCTCGCACATTGCCTGTTTAACTGTTTAACCTGTCACATGAAGGACGTAAAAGGATTGTAAATGCTTTCCTATATAAGGGTCTTTCGCACCAGCGGAACCTTTTCATAGTTCCTAGAACTATTGGCGGAAGTTTTGCTTTTTGTCGTGTTTGCGCCGCAGGAACCAGGAATGGTTTTAGTTCTAGGAACTCCGCTTGGGGGAACTAATTTAGCTCCTACTTCAGAGTAAGGTCTAAAATAATTACATAGGAACTATCAGTGACGTGACTGTGTGTACTGACTGGCCAAACGCATACAAAACACTGGCTTCCCGGCATTTTTAAAAAGCCATATAAAAAAAATATTTACTCCATGAACATGGAAAATAGCGATGATGGCATTTAGGTACCTGTTGTATGCGGTGTTGTGTTCTTTTCTCATCCTTGATGAAATGTAACACTGCAAGTTGTCATAGACGATTTAGTCAAAATTCCATGCTAAGTAAATAAATAGTGCATTTATATTTCACCTCTGTTATCATGAAACCCATAACACACAACAGAAACAGCTCTGATCATGGCATCCTCTATTCACCAGTTGTTGATGTTTGTAAATGCCACGAGTAAAGATGTCGCTGTTGGCCGCTTTAGAGTTCCTGCTGCCAGAGCAATCAGGAAAACGACCCGAGGGGTAAATTGGTTCTCTAGAAACCTACGTGCTGGCTAGTTCCTAGAACTACGCGGTACGAAAGCTCCTATTGACTTTGAAGTAGCCCAGCAACTCTTCTGCTCTGTTCAATCAAAATATCCCTTTTATGTTGGCAGGGAAAAAATGACAACGCTAGCTGAGATTGTGGAGCAGCTTCAGGAAAGAGAAGCAGCAAAGGTGTGTGGACAATCTAATGTTTGCGTATCTTGTTTTAAACTACATTTTATCACATGTACATTACTGTTTATTTCTAACTCAGGCCCGAGGAGAGGTTCCACGTCTACCCAATGGTTTATCGGAGAAGTCTTCTAAACTGGACCGACCACGTGCTCGCGACAGACCCAAACCGAGAAGACGACCACGACCCAAGGATCCAACAGCTGGCGAAACACGGCGCTCGAGGTCTGCACCAGCCCAGAGCAGCCCAGCGGTTCCCCAGCCGGCTACCCACATGGCCCAGCGTGAAGGCTTCCTCTTCCGCAAAATAGACATTGAAAGCCAAAAGAAGAGTTCAAACAGGTGGGTCTTTCAGGTCTAAGAATGATAGGAACATGGCATGAAATTAGCATGGAAATGGCTAAAACGAATATATGCCAATCAGTATGATTGGTTATTCAAAGCTATGCTAATGTTGATATTAGCATTGTGTAGGCTACTGATGCTTAGAGCAATAACATTTGTTATTACAAGGCAGCTCTTATTTTCTTTCACCAAGTTTCAAGTCAAACTGGGATATGCTTGAATGCTTTACGCGCCTAAAATGTTTCCTGAAGTTAAACTGAGGAGCTGCTGTTTGGCTGTCATTTCTGATTACAAGTTTCATATCCAGCAATGGCGGAAAATAGCTAGCTGTTAGCACTAATTGCCACTTGCATGTTAACACTAAAATCAGCCTGGATGGTGGATGAAACTGTGTCAGAAGACCAACAGATGCTGGGTCTCTGAAGCCATGGCTAGCAAGGTATGAAGCCTTCACCCTTCACAGCTTTATACAGCCGTTTTGTGTAAGACCGGATACGCCACCTTTGCAGCCCAAGACACAAAACAATTCATTGCATTGAGGAGTTTAAGGAACTCAAAATAATGGCTGTCTGTTCTTTTGTAGCATGATTTGCACATAATCTGCCTGTCCACTGTAGCCATTTTCAAACTAGCATTTCCGTTTACCATTGGTGTATCTCATTCACCAAAATCTCTCTTTTTTCTTATGCGCTCTTTGCCGCTGACTGTTCTTCTCCCTCTCTACAAAGGTAAGCTATGGTCTGTCCGTGTCTTTTTAAAGGTCTAATGATTTCTGCAGCAGTTTGGTCTTGCTCAGTCGTAAAGGCTGGTCATCCCAGACTCAGTAGGTGAGTAACTAGTTGATGCATGGTGTCATCTGGGCTCTGATGGTCAAATCTTCTGCCATCTCTCCCACACTACAGCAGATCTTGGGTGAACTTGTACTGTGTGCTGAATAAAGGTGAGCTGGGCTTCTATAAGGATGCAAAGAACACCTCCACACCGTACAGCAACGAGCCGCTTATCAACCTGAGCAGTTGTGCCTGCGATATCAACAGTGGATATAAAAAGAAGAAGAATGTCTTCACTCTCAAGTACTTCATTAGCACTTTCATTAGCTTAAGATTGGTTACTTGTGTATTGTTCTCTGTGCATAACATTCATTTTGCTTTATAATTTTAGAACTAAGGATGGAAGTGAGTTACTGTTCCATGCTAAAGATGAGGTGAGTTGCTTTTTTTATCCTAGTTGGTTTTTTAAAAAGAAATTCAGTTCTGCACTAATTTTGGGGTGACTTTAAATTCAGTCGGTAATACAGACCTAGATGAAATCTTCAGAGCATTTTCAGAAAAGCTGACTTACGTAGCATGGTTTATTGGGGTTTTAAGTTAGTTTATCAGCTTGAACTAGCCTGACCAAGCCAGTCCACCAGCTAGTAGTCTAGACTACACACTAATGCTTTCTACACACAGAAAGCATTAATCAAATAAATGTAAATATTAAAGGGTTAGTTCACGCAAAAATGAAAATTAGCCCATGATTTACTCACCCTCAAGGCATCCTAGGTGTATATGACTTTCTTCTTTCAGACGAATCCAATCGCAGTTATATAAAAAAATGTCCTGGCTCTTCTAAGCTTTATTATGGCAGTGGGCAGGTGTTTTTTTTTCAACGGTCCAAAAGAAGTCCAATAAAGCGCATCCATCCATAATAAACAGTGCCACACAGGGCTCCGAGATACTTGGATGAGGTGGATGAGGGACGCCGCATACCTGGATGAGGTGGAGAGACTCACATCATGGTGCCAGGACAACTGTCTCTCTCTGAACGTGAGCAAAACTAAAGAGCTGATCGTGGACTTCAGGAAGAGACAGCAGCGGCCCTACACTCCTCTTATGATCAGTGGGACCCCTGTGGAGAGGGTGAGCAGCTTCAAGTACCTCGGTGTAAACATCTCCGAGGACCTGACTTGGACTGCACACATTCAAACACAGGTCAAGAAAGCCAGGCAAAGACTGTACCATCTGCGACAGCTGAGGAAATTCAGGGTCTCACCAGCTATCCTGAAAACTTTCTATTCAGGGGCCATAGAAAGTGTTCTGACTCAGTGCATCTCAGTGTGGTATAATAATGCCTCAAACCAGGACTGCAAAGCTCTGCAGAGAGTCGGGCGCTTAGCTGAGCGCATCTCAGGGTCTGCTCTCCCCTCTCTGCAGGACATCTATCTCAAACGCTACAAAAGCAGAGCTGCAAAAATCATCAAAGACTCAAATCACCCTGGTAACCATCTTTTCTGTTTACTGCCATCTGGCAGGCGCTACAGGAGCTTGATGGCAAAGACAGAAAGACTGCGGAGGAGTTTCTTCCCTCAGGTCATCAGGCTCCTAAACTCAGTCTCATAACATCATCACATCCACAGGACTCAATTATTAAACTGTAACACATCCATTATTCTCCATCATCCACACTGCTGCTATGTGTACATACCCGGTACAACCTATTTGCACATTCTCTTGCACATCCGTGTTTTTTTCATTAATATTTATTATCCACAGTATACTGTATTGCACATTTTATCTCATTGCACATCCTACACTTTATTTTATTATTTGTTCCCTTTTTCATTCTCACCTATATTTATATATATATTCTCTTGTTATGTTTCATTGTTTTATTGCTTATGTTATTTTTATTTTCTATTTTATCATTATTATTATTATTTTTTTGCACTGTCCATTGAGCGGACCTGTCCCGACCTACATTTCACTACTGATTATACCCTGTATGATTGTGTATGTGACAAATAATAAAGAAGCTTGAACCTTGAGGGTGAATAAAGGCCTCTTGTAGCAAATCAATGCATTTTTGTAAGAAAAATATCAATATTTTAAATGTTAGAAACTGTTTTCTCTAGCTTGCGCTAACTGTCGTCTAGGCGCATGATGTAGGACATATGCGTAGCGCATGCTAGTCGAGAATATGCTAGTCTCACGAGACATTTTTCATTACAAATCCTTGTTGTGTACTTCTAATTCGTGTTTTGTTTTGCTCTCTCTTTCGTGCTTCCGTGTTCATCACTTCTCACCCCGCCGCGCATGTGCTATGCCTACGTCATCCGCAGGAACTGATTCCGTGTAACAGTTAACGCACGCTAGAGAAAACTGTTTATAAGGTTTTAAATATGGCACTTATTTTGGACTGTTGAACAAAAACACCCACTGCCATTATAAAGCTTGAAAGAGCCAGTCATTTTTTTTAATAAGTCCAGTTGTATTCATCTGAAAGATGAAAGTCATATATACCTAGGCTGCACTAATTTTAATTTTTGAGTGAACTAACCCTTTAATAAAGAAACACACCAGGGTATGGGAATGTATAGAACTCTGTGAAAGGCCATTTGATTCTGTAGAAATCTCCAAATTTCTATGGGGTCCCTCTTGTTGATTCTGTGCAGTCCTGGTGATTGCTCATTACATTGATTCAGGTCGACTTTTTTACGTGAAGTCTTCAAACTCTCTTTGATCTGCAGGACGATCTGAAAAGCTGGATCACAAGTATAAATGCCTGTTTAAGTGAGCATGAAGAGATTGCCAAACGGGGGCAGACCAATCCAACTACCTCATCTACTGACGAGGGAACGCGCAGGGATGGCAGCAGGGCAGGCGGTTCGGAAAGAGGGGAAAAGTCCGACCGAGCCGACGGGGCATCTGTGCGCTCAGACAAGGGTGAAAAGCCTGAGAAAAAGACAGGCAAGAAGAAATGAGACACACGATAGCAGTGAGACAGGAGCTTCGGAAATCTGTGGTGCTCTGACAGGATCAGGAAACGAAGGCGTCACTGTGAACTCTCTTTACTGTATGTCTTGCTGTCCAGTTGAATATGGAATCAGGCAACATGGAGGAGCACGGAGCTCATGTGTCCGTGAGCGCCCTCTAGTGGCTGCCGAGGACCATGACAACTCAGGAGCTCCATATGGGCCAAAGACCTGATAGCATAGGCAAATGGAGGATAAACGAGGAAGATGTTATAGTAAAGTAGCTCATGAAGATTATTTTCTAATCCGTCTATGAAAAAGATGACCCATATATATGTGTACCCGTCTCTCTCTCTTTGTATATTATACGTCTCAACATCAGTTCTATACAATCTCGCGCTGAAGAGAATGCCAAAATGTTTCTCAAGGTTGGTCTTTTTTCTGAAGAGCATGTTTATTTTGTAAGTTGTTTTGCTCTTTTATACTGTTAAAGTGTTGATTTGTATTCATTGGCTCTTCCACACGATTTTGATTCTCATCTTACCACTTTGTAGACCACATGTTTGAACGCCGTATGACATATCAGAGCATGCCTACAAGGTTTAACTTTCAACCGAAGAGATTAATGGTCTGGTTCAAATAAAGGGAAGCAGCTCAGTGAGTGTGTATTCTCAGATTTGATTACTAGGGTTTGTTGGTTTCCTACATGAGTTTTCCCAAATCTCAACCATTAATCTCATGTATTAAATGTTGAGTGTGATTTAATTTGCTCTTTTAATGACATATTACCAAATCAGTTGTGTGTATGTGTCTATGCATGTACACATCGTATTCGTTACTAAGCCATTCTGAATAAGAGATCGAGTTAACATAATTTTATTTATACTCAAAAGTCTTCCAAGCACAGAACTGATTGTTTTGTACAACTCCACAAGTTTTTTCCTTCTCCCCCAGTGTTATTTCCAAGCATTGCACTGAGGGCTGAATGGATGCAGGCGGTTATGTTTGTAAGACGGGAGCTGAATGTCATGTAGATGTTATGTGATTGTCTCTCCTGATTGGCAGAAACTGGGATAAATATGTCTTTGAATTGTGTAGTTACGCAGGTAATAGTATAGAAAGCCCATAGCTAGCAAAAATGCAAGGTATATTGCAAGAAAAGCGGTACATGCTTTAGACAGATGTTGACACAAATCCAATTTGGTTCTTTTGAGATCCATACGTGTACATGCACACAACTGAGCTGACAGAAACGTAATGTTTCAGGTATTATATTTGTGCCTGTTTGTCAACTCTAGTCCTGAACACATCGTCTAAATGTGAAGAAGAAGCTAAATAACGTTAGAAGCAATGGTCATCTTTCTGTACAGAGAAATGTAAACCAATCATAGAGAGGGAGGAGATGATGTTCATGTACCATTTTTTCAATCAACAATTTAGTCGTTTTCTCTTTGCAAGCTCATGTTTGTTCCTTTATCTGAACAATGCCTTTGTAATGTCCCTGCTTTTAAATCCAGCTGTACACAATCTTAAAGCATTGTATATGTATCGAAAGAGCTTTCTGAGTCCGGGTCTGAATTTCTCTTCCTTTGACGCCCTTGGTTTTGTCTCCAAGTCAACTTTTTGGTACACAAAAAGCCTATTTTTATGCAATAGAATAACTTATACAGGCAGAGGATATGCAGTAAAAGTATCCAATGTGGTGGCGAATGGAAATAATGTATACACTTGCAAGTAGAAAATTTATGCAACTTTTCCTTTGCACTAAATTACTGCCCCATTGCACAGTGCTATTGTGAGCGGAGGATTGGTGCTTGAGGGTCTGGGACCAGTTGCTGTGTTTTGTGATCAGCTCAGCTAGCAGTATTATAAAACAACGTGTTCATTTAACTACTTTTTTATCATGAATGCCAGTAGCTTACACTCTCATTCATACAAATGCATGCACGTGTTTAATACCCACGGCTTCCATCATCACATGCAAGTTGATGGACATGAAACTGTTGAGACGTACAATTTGGAAACATTTATAAAATGTTATGAAATCCAAAATGGATCTGATCCATTGAATCAACAGAAAGCACAACCCAACAGTAAATGCATATTGTTTTATGGTTTAATACCTTGTCTACTTCATACTGCTCTTGTGTTTTTCCAGTGACTTGTGATATTCTTAAACGTTGTTTAATATATACAGTGTCACACGTTAAGCGGGTTTTATGGCAGTAATATTTGTATCTTCTTTAAATGTTTGGGTACGGCTGAAACTCTTCCCATGTCTATCGTATCAGACCCTTAAGCACCACTGGTTTTAGCTCAGCAGCTCGAAGACCTGTACAAATTGTAATTGCTTCTGTACAAACAAAAATGCTCCTTTTTGCTGCTGTGAAATAAGAACATTTTGTGGGTTTTAATATCAGTTTTGAATATCCGCGGGGTCTCCAAAGCTCAAAGGAAAGAAATGGAAAGCAAACTGGGCAATTCAGGTTGCATGAATAACATTGTCCCTGTAATGGTACTGCTGTGCATGATGAAACTCACTCACAGCCACTGTTCAGGGGTGACACTAACACACATGGAAACAGTGAATGAATGAATGCTGTATGATTCAGATCCTGACTGACTCTGTACAGTTCATTCCTTGATAAAAATACAGCTTGTGATATGTCAAATGTCTCCTTTTCATTTGTTCTGTAATTAGCACCTTCATGTCCTTATAAAGTCGGCTACTATGTGTGTAAATTACCTTTATTCTATATAACAGAACATACATGAAGAGTTTTGTGTTATAGCCTGTAGTTTTTCCACACATATTAGCTTTGATAAAGGACCTAATGTAACAACATTGACAACATTGCCTCGTTTTTGTGATTTTTCTAGAAACATAAAGATTGACATTTCAAGGACTCTCAAACTTCAAACTATGATAATACAATAAAAGTAAATAATACTCCAAAAACATTTAACCTAATATAGTTTACCTTAGCGGTAATTTTCACACATAATCTCCTGAGTTGGATAAACAAGAATAAAAAATTATTTTAGACAATATTTCCAGCAATATTGTTTATTTTTACAACTACAAGAATCAACTTTTGTATCAGTACAGCTGGCTGTGTTCCTGAATGAACGAATCGTTTGACTGAATGATTCAATCCGTCTCTTATTTCAAAGACTGCGCCATCCACTGTTTTCTACGGAAGTTCTAAGCGGCCATGCATTATTATAATTTTTCTGTCTTGTTTTCTCGTGATCACGACATAACGAAAGTTGTTTTGTCGTTATCACGACTTAATGTTCTCGTGATCTCGACATAACGAAAGTTGTTTTGTCGTTATCACGACTTAATTTTCTCTGTGTATTCGGCATGAGAAAATGCTATAGAAGCAGCATCATCGCAGCATCATGGATGATCGTATTCGCTTTTACTTTGATCAGGGCCTCACTCAAACTGAAATAGCTCTGTGTCTGTCAGTGATTGACGACTTACACATAAGTGTTCGACACTTGAGAAGGAGGCTGTCGGGTCTGCAACTGTATCGCCGAAGACAATATAGCGACCCTGAACGTGTAGTCACGTGTAGTCACGTGTAGTCAAATTCAATTTCCTCGGGGACGCCCCTCTCTCTCAATGCAGAGATAAAGTCCATATTTGCTGCAGGAAATTAGTAACTTTATGATGGAGATATCATCGCTAGCGCGTACACCATAATATTCGCCAGAAACATTCACAAGGTGCGGGATTTTCTCGCGATAGCTACAATTATGTCGTGAGAAAACGGTTTTTACGTTGAGATTCACAACTTTCGTTATGTCGAGATAACGACAAAACAACTTTCGTTATGACGAGATCACGAGAAAATTAAGTTGTGATAACGACAAAACAACTTTCGTTATGTCGAGATCACAAGAAAATTAAGTTGTGATAACGACAAAACAACTTTCGTTATGTCGAGATCACAAGAAAATTAAGTTGTGATAACGACAAAACAACTTTCGTTATGTCGAGATCACGAGAAAATTAAGTTGTGATAACGACAAAACAACTTTCGTTATGTCGAGATCACGAGAAAATTAAGTTGTGATAACGACAAAACAACTTTCGTTATGTCGAGATCACGAGAAAATTAAGTCGTGATCACGATAAAACAAGACAGAAAAATTATAATAATGCATGGCCGCTTAGAACTTCCGTAGTTTTCTCATTTCTGAAGTAATCTGTATAAAATCAACAGAATTTGAAATGAGAAACAATCAACTCCCTCATAATACGCAAAAACATCGCATTATAGCCCCCTTGAGGGACATTTCTAAGCGTTTCCGCGTGTCCTGTTGCATTATATTAGCCTATATTATATTATATTAAAGTACCCCTATTATGAATTCTTGGAAATTACCTTTCGCCCAGTGTGTAACACAGCTATAAGTGAATGATAACCTCCTGCAATGTTTTAAATCTGCTCCGTGTACAAAATTATGTCTCTCAAAAGAAAGAGTCGACTCTGAATCACTGAAACGAGTCGTTTTTAAAACCAATCCCAAGCTGTTTCATGTTGACGTCAATATGAAATATTATCATATTGCCCGCCCACTTGATTAGTGGTCTGAATGAAAATGCAAATTCATTCTTTCCCACTAGGTGCCGCTTTTGGAGCGTTAAAAGCTCACAAACACTGCTCGATGAAATCGACCAATCAGCGCAGATTAGCGTCACGCAAAGGAAGGGTTCGACCAATCAGCGCAGAATAATGTCGCGCAAAGGAGGGATTTGACCAATCAGCGCAGATTAGCGTCAAGCGAAGGAGGGGTTTGGAAAAACGAATCGTTTGGGAGTCGTTGAGCAAATAAGGTAAAAATAAATGCATATAAGAAAAAATGAAAGTGTTTTTTTGACCTTGCATGCATGTCAGCCTGTTGTTGGAGACTCCCAAAACCAAAATATGAACCTTCCATGACCCAGTATACAGTCTGACTGACCGCGGAAGTGCTCTCGTGTAGTTTTATTAAGAGCGGAAGTGTGGCAGATGAGCGGATGTGTGCGTGTTGTTACTGAGCGGTGATGAGGATGTAGTCCTGAGAAGAGAGAGCTGTCAGTCATATCAGCAGCATATGGAGGATCAGCGCTATAACGGTTTGGAACCAGAAATGGGTTGTTCTGGCGCTCAAAAGCCAAGCGCGGTCTTCAGCTCATGACACGGAGGACAGATGCGTCCTTTTCGAGGAGGAAACCAGCTTCCGGATCAAGGTTTGTACTTATATCTTATCATATTTCAAAATAAAACGGCCAGCTTACTTAGAGAAGTACTTTCAATTTAGTCGCTAACTTACTCTAAATGGTCTGGTCAATTTCATCGGTGTTACTTATGTGCAGTAACTGTTTAAGTCGTTAGTTTGGTGCCTCTGCTGTGTATCTTTATGTTTATGTTGTTTTTATTTAAATAAAATAATTATATAATAGTTTGCTGAACATCATAGTTCAAAGAGGTTGTGAACGACGCGTTTTTTAAATACTTAGAGAAGGCTATAAATAGTATATTAAATATTTGTACAATACAGTGTTACCTTATTCTGTAACATCAAAAAAAAAAAACAATTTACAAAGTACAAAAAAAAAATCATTAAGATAAATATTGGCTTCATCATGATATTGAAACAGATGATAAATGAACAAAACTAAAAATTCATTCAAATGCCTAACGTTACAGTGGCTATAGTTATGCTCAGTTCTTGACTGTTTATGGTCCTGTCACTTTAAAATGATTTTTTTAAAGTCTTAATTTTTTTAAACTATAGTGGTGATCCACATATGGCTGGACCGTTGAGTGGTCAGAGGTGTGGATGTCTGTCTGCTTTCATGTCTGAGGTTTTGAGGACATATTGAGGACATGTAAGTGAACAATGAGTCTCTCCACAGCGAACAATAGAGCAGTTTAGAAGCAAGATAAGGGGTGAAAACATTGATTGTTTTCCGCTCTAGTTGCCCTCTCTTGTAAACTGACACATATCTGCCTGTTCTAGGTCAGCATTGAACCAGTGTGACATACTGCTGCTGATTACCACAGAAATTATAACTTGTTTCTCAAGTTATACAGTTGTGCTCATAAGTTTACATACCCCTTGCACTATGTGCAAAATGTTAATAAAACAAAATGAGTGATCATTGAAAAATTGTATTTTTTATTTCGTACTGTCCTGAATAAGCAATTTCTCATAACAGATGTTTACATATACTCCACAAGACAAAATAATAACTGAATTTTCAAAAGTTTACACACCCTTGAATCTTGTTACTGTGTGTCATTTCCTGGATGATCCACGACTGTTTTTATATTTAGTGATAGTTGTTCATGAGTCCTGCGTTTGTGCTGGACAGTTAAACTGCCTGCTCTCCTGTCTCCTGCACTTTCTCTGGTTTTCCAGCATCTTCTGCGTATTTGTTATGATTTTGAAATCCAGGACAATTGAGGGACTCGTGCATAACTATTACAAAATGTGAAAACATGTACTGATGCTCAAGAAGGCTACACAATGCATTAAGAGACGGGGGGTGTAAACTTTTTAAATTGCATGATCGGGGTAAATTGTACTTATTTTGTCTTCTGGGAAACGTAAGTATTTATGTAGCTTCTGAAGTCCAGTACTAAATGAAAAAATATAAACAAAATGAGAAAAATTGACACGTCATGCTGTTCAAAAGTTTACATCCCCCGGCTCTTAATGCATTGTGTGGCCTTTTGAGCATCAGTAAACATAAATATATATGTTAATTTTCATAACAAAAAAGTTGTAACCCAAATTAATTTGTAAAATCTGTCAGTACCCATCTCTATAATATAATAATTCCTTCATAAAATAATGGAGCATTTAAGATTTATGGATTAAAATGTATCTTATTATAAAAACTTTGAATTTGAATTAATATGTACAGTGTTTACAACACAATTTAAAGTCTAAAGTTCATCTGATTATTTATATATGCTCATATGTGTTTACAAATAAATATGTTATTGAATTCACAGCACGCTGTACAGATATATCATGGTAAAATGTAAAAAACGATGATTTTTACCGTCCACGGCTAAGAAATTATTATTATTGACGGTTATTGACGGCTTTGTCTGTTGAATGAAGAGCAGCGCAGCACACGAGTAGTATGGAGACAGATAACAGTGCATTATTTCTCTATGCAGAGATGGAGGCGCACCGTTCAGGCCTCGGCAGGAAGAGGAAGAGAGAGGAGTTGAACGGACATGACATGAAGGAGTGTTCCCGAAAACGTCCACGGAGGACTCTGGTGAGTATTGGGAAGGTTGCTGATGATATCATTTCCTGTGCATGTGATGGACTCCTCTTACGTGTGTCTTTAGGGCCTGACTGAACCTGCGCCGTTCGCTGATGAGCTGGTGGATGCAAAAACCCCATACGTCCGTGTTCGCATGGAAGAAGCCTGCCGTGGCACTCCAGGTGTGTACATGCTGATTGTATCCACACTTACCCTCATAGCACACACATTCTCTGCATGACCTGTGTGTGTTCTCATTAGAGGACCGAGCAGTTCGCGTCTATGCTGACGGGATCTTCGACATGTTTCATTCCGGACACGCTCGTGCTTTGATGCAGGCCAAGTGTCTTTTCCCCAACACGCATCTCATTGTGGGCGGTGAGTTTGAACACCAGTTAATCAGCTTTTCATTTCATTTACGTGTCACCAAACTGATTTGAAAAAGCAATGGCCCATTAGTTAACACGTTATTTAATACATTAACTAAATAGCAATACATTACATATTAATGTTGGTTAATGAAAAAAAAACTGTTCATTCGTTGTTCCATTAACTATTATTAACAGATACAACTTCAGTGATGTATTAGTAAATGTACTAACATTAAGTAAGAATACTAAGTGCTTTAGAAGTGTTTGTCATTGTTGGTTGTTGTTCAATGAACCCGTATTGGTGTTTCAGTGTGCAGCGATGATTTGACGCATAAATTGAAGGGCTTCACTGTCATGAACGAGGACGAACGTTACGACGCAGTGAGTCACTGTCGGTATGTAGATGAGGTGGTCCGAAACGCTCCATGGACACTGACGCCTGGATTTCTGTCCGAGCACAGAGTGAGTATCCCGACCAACATCATATTTCTGTTCCTGTGGCTCAAACAGTAGAGCATAGAGGTAGCAACACCAAGACCGCGGGTTTGATTGCCATGAACCGATCAAACGTACACCTCGAATGCTTTGCATGAAAGCATCTGATAAATCTGTAAGTGTACATGTCCCAGGGTTCCCACTGGACTGCGTGTGGTGTGTAGCCATAAACACATTTACAGTGTAGGGACAGATCTCTCAAAAATATAAATGTCATTATTTTGTGGCAGAACAGAAGCCGATCGCCACGTGATTTTTTTTCCATTTCTGATCAAACCGATAATTAGGGATAAACTATTTAAGGAGGGTTAAGACCTGGTTCACGCATGACGGAAGTGTGAGGAGTCTCGCTGCTGCGGCGATGTGATGAGGTGGGAGTAGCGCGTGCTACGGTGTGACGAGTGAGTCTGTTTGGAAGTAGGAGTGACGTGAAGGACGAAAACAGTGGCCTTCAGGGGTAAGAAGCCCTTACCTGGATTTTGGATGCCATGGCAGGTGTGTTGTGGGGTTAGTTGTGACGCAAACTCTCTATTTTGGTTGCTGGCAGAAATGCGTGCCCTGGATTATGCCTCATAACCGGTCTTCTAGTTCGTGCTGTGAACAAAGATCCTGTTGTCCACATGTACTCCTAAATGCTCCAAGCTGAAGACCAGCTGCACCCGGTATAAGTGAAACGTATACGCACTACACACACGCCATGTACTCGTTCAATAAACGCTAACACACCCACATACGCTATGCACGTCATGAAAACTAACTCGTTGCAGATTTATATATATTCTTTTTTCTTTGCCTTTTTTATATGGGAAATTGAAACGGAGTTGTAAATTCAAATAGTGAAGGGTTGCTCTGATAAAACTGTTCTCTTTTCTCACGTTGGGGTATAGGGAGGGGCTCCACTGTGTCGGAAACGTAAGGTTTCTCGAAAGCGAGATCGGCATTGAGGAAACGGCACTGTATCAACCATACTCAAGTCGGGTTTCTGAAAAGTTGTATTGCCGTCTTTTGTTTCCTCAGTCTTTATTTTTCTAATTTGTTTATTTTATTACTGCTTTCCCTCTTTCCTGGTGTATATGGTGTGATTTAAGTGATCGACTCAAGGCATCTTTTTGCTGCTTAATAAATTTGCATATGCAAGTATTGTATGTGTAGTTTGATTCATTAACCCTTTAAGACTTTCGTATGTACTTTGGTGGTTTTGCTAAGTTATCCAGAGTTTATTTATTGACAGGTTTTAAACCATGTCTGGCACCCGAACTAAATTATTGAGTAATCCTTTTTTTTCTACTCTCAGTGCCACCTCTGCTACAATTTACTTGTCTTTTTGTCATTCTTAACCATATAAAGGGGTTTTATGCAGTTCCTATCAATTCAACAACAATGTATAGTAACCAAAACGTCTATACAAATCATTCAAATCTTGACTTTCTCAGAAAAATAGCAATAAATAATAGCTTTGAATGACATGAGAGTAAAATAAATAATTACAACATTTTCATTTTTTGGATGAACTGTTATTATTGGTTGCACTTTATTTTAAGGTGTTCTTGTTCCTGTGTAATTACACAAATATGAATCAGTAATATTAATTAACAACCTGGGTGATTATAGTTAAACTAAAACGGTTTCTTTGAAATAATTAATTAAGTGAAATAAGACTTTTCTAACAGCGTTTAGTTTAAGTGCTAAAAGATTTACACCTAAACTGTAAATGACTAAATAACTTAACATTTAAAAA
Organism: Schizopygopsis pylzovi; assembly: GCA_027422435.1. NCBI lineage: Eukaryota > Metazoa > Chordata > Actinopteri > Cypriniformes > Cyprinidae > Schizopygopsis > Schizopygopsis pylzovi. The sequence goes on along the minus strand of CM049824.1, from coordinate 30,953,707 downwards.
AGAAAACAGTATAGACATAACTCAAAATAACTTAATAAAAGCACAACACAATTACTAAAACGTTAACTAATATAATTTAAAATATTAACAAAAACGATAATAGTATATCAATCACACTAAACATCATGTACTTACTATAGGGGTAGAGTTAGTGCTTGGTTTAGGGTAAGTCCTTGTTATTACTATAGTAAGTGCATGTAATGTGTATCAAGGACACTGTAAAATAAAGTGCTACCTTGTATTTTAACAAAGTCATTTACTAGAAGTACAATACATATTGTCATTATTTGACTTGATCTTGAATGTGGTGCTTGAACACAGAACTGTGTCACGCGGTGGAACGGAGAAAGTCTTAATCACTGATACGATCACAATTTGTCCCTAGATAGACTTTGTCGCCCATGACGACATCCCATACATCTCCGCAGGAAGTGATGACGTTTACAAACACATAAAGGAGGCAGGTAGGGATTAGAAACGTACATATACAGTTAAGTAGCAGTCAGTAAATTCATTTATTATAATAAATATACGCTCTTCAATTCTCTTTTTTAAGGTATGTTTGTGCCGACTCAGAGAACAGAGGGCATCTCCACGTCCGACATAATCACACGAATCGTACGTGACTATGATGTTTACGTGCGCCGCAACCTGCAAAGAGGCTACACTGCCAAAGAGCTGAACGTCAGCTTCATCAACGTGAGTGTGATTAAACGCCCTCCGTCTCTTAAAGGGACAGTTCACCCAAAAACTCACCCTCGGGTTATCCCAAACCGGAAGGAGTTTCTATTTTCTGGTGAACGCAAAAGAAGATATTTTGAAGAATATGGGCAACCAAACACTTGATGGTCCCCATTCACTTCCATTATATGGAACAAAAATACTATGGGGGCCATCAATTTATTTCAAAATATCTTGTTTTGTGTTCAAAAGAGGAAATAAACTTGGTCCCACTTTATACAAGGTGGCCTTAACTACTATGTACTTACATTAAAATTAATAATTTGACACATTGTGTACATGCATGTTTTTACATTGCACTTATATTTTTTTAAATACCTATATGTATTTGCATCTGTAATTAATTTCTGTAATTACATTTATAATTACACTGACCTATCCATTACACCTTAACCTACCCTTAAACCTACCCATACCACCAAACCTGTCCCTAACCGTACCCGCATCCCACCTCAAAGCAGCAAAAGTGTTTTACATAGTACATAGTAGTTAAGGCCACCTAATATAAAGTGTGACCATAAACTTAAAACCATAAAAAAGTGAGTAAATGATGACAGGATTTAGATTTTTTGAGTGAACTGTCCCTTTAATAATAAGACCCCCTCGTTTAAGTATTGTATGTGATGTAACACGTCCGCTTTCTCCCAGGAGAAGAAGTACCACCTGCAGGAGCACGTGGATAAGGTGAAGCAGAAGGTCCGAGATGTGGAGGAGAAGAGTAAAGAGTTTGTGCAGAAGGTGGAGGAGAAGGGCATCGACCTCATTCAGAAATGGGAGGAGAAATCACGCGACTTCATCGGGAACTTCCTGCAGATGTTCGGGCCGGATGGGGCGCTGGTGAGTCTGGATGCAGCTCGTTTTAATGAGTAAATGAACGTTTACTCCCCTCATAAGATCTGGAAGACGATAGAGGTTTAGCAGAATGTCCAAGCTGCTCTTTCTCCAGTAGTACAAGTGTTTGGGGATGTATTTTTACTGCTCCAAACAAGACAAAAAGCACCATACGCTGGTCCATGCGCTGTATTAAGCCTGAAACCTTCAGGAGTTATAACATTTGAGTTTTTATCCACTGATAAGCCACAAGAACTAATTATAATTGGCATTACTGACATCAAATCTGGTGTAACACCACATGATTTCTGAAGATCATGTGACACTGGACTGACGATGCTGAAAATTCAGCTTTGATCACAGAAATAAATTACATTTTAAAATAAGTTAGGAAACTGTGATAATATTTCACGGTATTAGTTTTTACTGCTTCTTATCAATGCAGCTTTGATGAGCATGAGCTTTAACGATTGTGACTCTGAAATGATGAGCATCAGAGGGTTAATTATTAGAAACGTTTGACTGGGTGAGTATGGAATAATATTCAAGCACGTCTATGGTGGAGGGAAAGGTTTTGAGTGAAGAGGAGTCATGTATTACTATGATGTAATTCACTAGTAGGATGTATTGTGTCCAACAGAAGCACATGTTGAAAGAGGGAAGAGGACGGATGTTACAGGCCATCAGTCCCAGTCCGCGAGGAGCGCTCTCCGTCCCCCACCGTCCGTCTTCCCTTCTTCTCTCCTCCTCCTCCTCCTCACAGCGGCTCACTCTACACGGGCACAGATGAGGACCACTAGGACCCATGCGTTCCAGAAAGCAGCTCTTCGTGTTTTATACACTGTCTTTAAGCCATTTTGAGTAGCCAAGAATATAAATGAAGGACGGACTAGCTCAAGATTTTATTTGAATACGAAAAATGTATTGAAATGCACAATAGTGGGCAAATTATCCCCCCCGTACTTTCTAAAGGTTTTGTCTCCCTCTCGCTTCAGAGAGATTTGCCACACACCACTAAACCAAAAGGCTCATATTGTTGCCTATTCTTTAGATCGTATTCGGCCTGGAACTTGCATAATTATGCATTGTTAGCGCCTCTTATTTAGTTTGTTTCTCGACAGAGCGTCTGCTTGCACGTAATCTCATAAAGCTCACCCTCACCTGCCTTCATTGTCCAGATCTTCTCATACTTGAACAGGGGCCAAATCTGAGACTAATTCCAGGATGGGGAGGGATCCCGGGACACACAACTTCACTAAACGTCTTTGTATAGTTCTGGATGCCTCTCCTCTTTTTATGCTGTTACCGTATTGAAAGTCTGTTTTTACTTTCAGTCATTCTTTTTGAATATTCACGAGTCTTTCTGACCGTTTTATGTTTCTGCTAAAGAGGTGTTTTTCCTCATATGAACTCTCTCTCTCTCTGTCTGTCTCTCTCTCTCTCTCTGACTCTCTCTCTCTTTCTTTCTCTCTCTCTGTCTCTCTCTCGCTCTCTCTCTCTCTGTCTCGCTCTCTTTCTCTCTCTCTCTCTCGCTCTCTCTCGCTCTCTTTCTCTCTCTCTCTCTGACTCTTTCTCTCTGACTCTCTCTCTCTCTCGCTCTCTGTCTCGCTCTCTTTCTCTCTCTCTCTCTCTCTCTCTCTCATGCTCTCTCTCTCTCTCTCTCTCTCTCGCTCTCTCTCTCTTTCTCGCTCTCTCTCGCTCTCTCTCTCTTTCTCTCTCTCTCGCGCTCTCTCTCGCTCTCTTTCTCTCGCTCTCTCTCTCCCTCTCTCTCGCTCTCTTTCTCTCTCTCGCATTCTCTCTCTCTCTCTCTGACGCTCTCTCTCTCTGACTCTCTCTGTCTCTGACTCTCTGTCTCTCTCTCTCTCTCTCTCTCTCTCTGACTCTCTCTCTCTCTCTCGCTCTCTTTCTCGCTCTCGCATTCTCTCTCTCTCTCTCTGACTCTCTCTCTCGCTCTCTCTCTCTGTCTCTCTCTCTCTGACTCTCTCTGTCTCTCTCTCTCTCTGTCTCTCTCTGTCTCTGACTCTCTCTCTGTCTCTCTCTCTCTGACTCTCTCTCTGTGTCTCTCTCTCTCTCTCTGTGTCTCTCTCTCTCTCTCTGACTCTCTCTCTGTGTCTCTCTCTCTGTGTCTCTCTCTCTGTGTCTCTCTCTCTCTGTGTCTCTCTCTTTCTCTCTGACTCTCTCTCTCTCTGTCTCTCTCAGACTCTGATGTGAAGTAATAATCTCAGGGCTCGTCTAGCACCTCCATTTAAAGCCTGTGCTAGTCTGTGTCATGGGCTTGCTGAATGATCACATTACCCAAGCCCGCTGAGGGACCGTGTTAACACGAAAGAGTACCCGGATCTGTTTGTTTACATGTTTACACCGGACAGGAGGATTATGTGTTTGCCAGTAGACCAAAAGACAACTTTGCCATTCTTGTGATCAGAAACGTTAAGATTTGATTTGTTTTACATTAGTGCTGTCAAACGATTAATCCCATCCATAATAAAAGTGTTTGTTTACATGTGTGTGTGCATAAATACAAACACATACATGTATATATTTAAGAAAACTGTTATGCTTATATTTTACAATATAAATGTATATGCATGTAAATATTTCCAAATATATGCTGTATGTGAGTATGTATATATACATAATAATTAGACACACATATATGTAAAGATAAACTTGTATTATGGATGCGATTAATCATCTGACAGCACTATTTTAGATGATATTTGGGAATCAAAAGGACTGTGAATAATGCCTGTTAAACCATATTGAAAGAAAAACACATTGGCTTGTTACTTATTCACGGGGATCAAAAACACAACATAATACAGCACCTTTAATGTTTCAGGGCTAGAGCTACACAAGGCTATATTTCCCACCATAAATGACATGCTGAACTCTGTAAAATTCACATTATTCTTTACAACCTCATATCTGAGAGCCACAGATCCACACCTGCCTCTAAAAGTGGTTCTCAACTTGGGGACTTCAGTAAACTTCAACAAGGGCCGCTTGTTAAAACCAATCTTTAAACTCCGTGAAACTAAGATCATTTTACAGCTAACCCGCTAAAGGCCCATTCACACCAAAAGAGATAACGATAAGTATATTAGTGTCCACTGCGACGGGTTTTAACGTTCTGTTCATAGCGCGTCTGCCCCTTTAAGTGCTTCAGCTGTGACTGGCTGGATTCTGATTGGCTGTCAATGTTTCTATCATTCATCAGCTGTAAAAATTATTCCAATCATATTGTTCCATTGTACATAATCATAAATGGTCATATCCAAATTTATCCACATATGTAAAAATATCAAGCAGTTGAGATTTGCTTTATAGTATGTCTATATATACTATATGTGACCCTGGAGCACAAAACCAGTCTTAAGTCATACGGGTGTATTTGTAGTAATAGCCAAAAATACATCGTGAGGGTCAAAATGTATCACAATTCATTAGGATATTAAGTAAAGATCGTGTTTCATGAAGATATATTGTTAATTTCTTACCGTGAATATATGAAGACTTCATTTTTGATTAGTGAAATGCATTGCTAAGAACTTCATTTGAACAATTTTAAAGGTGATTTTCTCAATATTTAGATTTTTTTTGCTCCCTCAGATTCCAGATTTTCATATAGTTGTATCTCAGCCAAATCATAACAAACCATACTTCAATGAAAATATTATGTATTCAGCTTTCAGATGATGTATAAATCTCAATGTGGAAAAAAATGTACACTTAAGACTGGTTTTGTGGTCCAGGGTCACGTATAGCAAATCTCAACTGCTTGATATTTTATTTAATTATAAAACATCACTATATTACCCCCCAGCTGTAATCTGCTAAATGCAACTATAAGGCCTGAATATAAAATAAACATCACCATTTTTCTGTAAAGCTGTTTTAAAACAATCTGTATTTAGCTCTACACAAACTTGCTGATTTTTACCTCAGTTGTTATTGTTATAGTTATGGCGTGCAGTTCTCTAAAGAATCAGAATGATTATTAACACTTTATAGTTATTGTTATAGTCCATGGTGTGAACGGCCCAAACTGAAAACTGGGACCTCGCATGCATGAATCTGTACCTTTGCAAACTAATGTGAAGATTTGTATTTTTTTCCTCAATTCATCTAAAATGTTTGCAATGGCAATTCCTATTCTTATTTTTTTACCATTTTTCGAGCGTCTTTGAAACTAAATATAATGCCTCAGAAGAGGCGTTTCCCTCATAATAAAAAAGCACCTTTGTCATCACCGCAGCAGAAGTACAAAAGAATATCTAGTTGGTCCTTCCAAATATAGTTTTGGATCTCGGCGTTATGAATGCTGGAAACCGCTGCATGTTCAGCTCGTCCAGCGCTGCAGCGGAGGAGGTGGAGCATGTGATCAGTACATCAGCATCGCTCCATCAGCATCGCTCCATCAGCTGTTGTTGGACGACTGCTCTGGCTTCAGCCGGATGGCCCACGAGTTGGCAGAGACCACGTTACCGCGCCGATGGATGCGGCAGGTGTACGTGCCTTCGTTGAATTCGTTAGCCACGAGCCGCAGGTCCCGATCTTTAATTACAATATAGCCAGGAATGGATGTCAGCAACTGCTCGCCGTCCTTATACCAGCTGATGAAAGATGAAACAAAGCAGCTGAGATACACTGGACAGAAACTACGCTTCACAAATGATGCATTCATAACTGTTACATTAAAAAGATGAATGCATCAACATAAGACCACGACTGCATATGAACTGTGCCTATTGGAAGCTCATAAATGGACACGAACAACTAAAAGTGTAATACTTAGAAGACAATATAACAATATAAGAGGGAAAAAAATTTAAGCTAAAATAAAAATAATATCATATGACCTTTAACAATTTCATCTCTTGGGGCCTCGTTTATAAAGTGTGCGTACGCTCAGATTTGATCTTAGAGTATGCGTACGCCAACGCTCAGATTTGATCTTAGAGTATGCGTACGCCAACGCTCAGATTTGATCTTAGAGTATGCGCACGCCAACGCTCAGATTTGATCTTAGAGTATGCGTACGCCAACGCTCAGATTTGATCTTAGAGTATGCGTACGCCAACGCTCAGATTTGATCTTAGAGTATGCGTACGCCAACGCTCAGATTTGATCTCAGAGTATGCGTACGCTCAGATTTGATCTTAGAGTATGCGTACGCCAACGCTCAGATTTGATCTTAGAGTATGCGTACGCTCAGATTTGATCTTAGAGTATGCGTACGCCAACGCTCAGATTTGATCTTAGAGTATGCGTACGCCAATGCTCAGATTTGATCTTAGAGTATGCGTACGCCAATGCTCAGATTTGATCTTAGAGTATGCGTACGCCAACGCTCAGATTTGATCTTAGAGTATGCGCACGCCAACGCTCAGATTTGATCTTAGAGTATGCGTATGCCAATGCTCAGATTTGATCTTAGAGTATGCGTACGCTCAGATTTGATCTTAGAGTATGCGTACGCTCAGATTTGATCTTAGAGTATGCGTACGCTCAGATTTGATCTTAGAGTATGCGTACGCCAACGCTCAGATTTGATCTTAGAGTATGCGTACGCCAACGCTCAGATTTGATCTTAGAGTATGCGTACGCCAACGCTCAGATTTGATCTTAGAGTATGCGCACGCCAACGCTCAGATTTGATCTTAGAGTATGCGTACGCTCAGATTTGATCTTAGAGTATGCGTACGCCAATGCTCAGATTTGATCTTAGAGTATGCGTACGCCAATGCTCAGATTTGATCTTAGAGTATGCGTACGCCAATGCTCAGATTTGATCTTAGAGTATGCGCACGCCAACGCTCAGATTTGATCTTAGAGTATGCGTACGCTCAGATTTGATCTTAGAGTATGCGTACGCCAACGCTCAGATTTGATCTTAGAGTATGCGTACGCTCAGATTTGATCTTAGAGTATGCGTACGCCAACGTTCAGATTTGATCTTAGAGTATGCGTACGCCAACGTTCAGATTTGATCTTAGAGTATGCGTACGCTCAGATTTGATCTTAGAGTATGCGTACGCCAACGTTCAGATTTGATCTTAGAGTATGCGTACGCCAACGCTCAGATTTGATCTTAGAGTATGCGTACGCTCAGATTTGATCTTAGAGTATGCGTACGCTCAGATTTGATCTTAGAGTATGCGTACGCCAACGCTCAGATTTGATCTTAGAGTATGCGTACGCTCAGATTTGATCTTAGAGTATGCGTACGCCAACGCTCAGATTTGATCTTAGAGTATGTGTACGCTCAGATTTGATTTTAGAGTATGCGTACGCTCAGATTTGATCTTAGAGTATGCGTACGCCAACGCTCAGATTTGATCTTAGAGTATGCGTACGCCAACGCTCAGATTTGATCTTAGAGTATGCGTACGCCAACGCTCAGATTTGATCTTAGAGTATGCGTACGCCAACGCTCAGATTTGATCTTAGAGTATGCGTACGCCAACGCTCAGATTTGATCTTAGAGTATGCGTACGCCAACGTTCAGATTTGATCTTAGAGTATGCGTACGCTCAGATTTGATCTCAGAGTATGCGTACGCCAACGTTCAGATTTGATCTTAGAGTATGCGTACGCCAACGCTCAGATTTGATCTTAGAGTATGCGTACGCTCAGATTTGATCTCAGAGTATGCGTACGCCAACGCTTAGATTTGATCTTAAGAGTATGTGTACGCCAACGCTCAGATTTGATCTTAGAGTATGCGTACGCCAACGCTCAGATTTGATCTTAGAGTATGCGTACGCCAACGCTCAGATTTGATCTTAGAGTATGCGTACGCCAACGCTCAGATTTGATCTTAAGAGTATGTGTACGCCACGCTCAGATTTGATCTTAGAGTATGCGTACGCCAACGCTCAGATTTGATCTTAGAGTATGCGTACGCCAACGCTCAGATTTGTAAACACTTGTTCGAGGACTGCAGGTTTTTGGAAATCTAAGCTGTTCTGAATTTGGACGATGACTGGTGATCTTTTACATGTTAATGGCATTAATTAGGAGTCGTTTACAAGGTAGAGAGCTGAAACCATTTGTTTGCACGCAAGTTCAAGATCATTTGCGAATCATAGATTTCAGATCTGAAAGAGACGCGTTCGTGCGTTTTCTTTACCTAGTGAAGCCTGATATATGAAAAATCTAACTGTGTTGAAATGGAACAGTTTATCGAACCTTTAGACTAAATATTATATTTAAGAATTTGCATGTTTTTCTTTAGTATCATATTTGATATATCAGTCTTTAATGGCTCATAGAGCGTGGAACTCGTACTCAAGGAGGAAAAAACAGCTTTATTTAGAGGACAAAACTATGCAATTTGATGATGCTGATATTTATATGATCAAACACAAAGATTAATTTCTGATAGCTTGTAATGTAAATCTTTATGACAGTATGGCAGACTATTCAAATAAAATGATACAGATATTAATTTTATATATATTTCCAATTATGTCTCAGTAAGATGATATTTAAATGCTTAGTTTTATGATCAAAGCTCTGTAGTTATTGTGGGCAAAACATATGTGATGCACTATAATTATGATTGACAGATCAGCAAACAAATGTTCCTCAAAAGCCTGATGATCATATTTGATACTCAAATAGCATTTAACATTTATTTTTTTAAATGATGTATGGATAAACAAGTAAATATAAGTTATTTCAGTCCAGTAAGTGTTCATCTTGAAATGTATCCACATACATATGTAAAAATATCAAGCAGTTGAGATTTGCTTTATAGTATATGTCTATATATACACTATTTGTGACCCTGGAGCACAAAACCAGTCTTAAGTCATTCGGGTGTATTTGTAGTAATAGCCAAAAATACATCGTGAGGGTCAAAATGTATCAAAAATCATTAGGATATTAAGTAAAGATCGTGTTTCATGAAGATATATTGTTAATTTCTTACCGTGAATATATGAAGACTTCATTTTTGATTAGTAAAATGCATTGCTAAGAACTTCATTTGAACAATTTTAAAGTGATTTTCTCAATATTTAGATTTTTTTGCACGACTCAGATTCAAGATTTTCATATAGATGTATCTCAGCCAAATCATAACAAACCATACTTCAATGAAAATATTATGTATTCAGCTTTCAGATGATGTATAAATCTCAATGTGGAAAAATGTACACTTAAGACTGGTTTTGTGGTCCAGGGTCACGTATAGCAAATCTCAACTGCTTGATATTTTATTTAATTATAAAACGTCACTATATTACCCCCCAGCTGTAATCTGCTAAACGCAACTATAAGGCCTGAATATAAGATAAACGTCACATTTTTCTGTAAAGCTGTTTTAAAACAATTGTATTTTAGCTCTACACAAACTTGCTGATTTTTACCTCAGTTGTTATTGTTATAGTTATGGCGTGCAGTTCTCTAAAGAATTAGATTGATTATTAACACTTTATAGTTATTGTTATAGTCCATGGTGTGAACGGCCCAAACTGAAAACTGGGACCTCGCATGCATGAATCTGTACCTTTGCAAACTAATGTGAAGATTTGTATTTTTTTCCTCCTCAATTCATCTAAAATGTTTGCAATGGCAATTCCTATTCTTATTTTTTTACCATTTTTCGAGCGTCTTTGAAACTAAATATCATGCCACAGAAGAGGCGTTTCCCTCATAATAAAAAAGCACCTTTGTCATCACCGCAGCAGAAGTACAAAAGAATATCTAGTTGGTCCTTCCAAATATAGTTTTGGATCTCAACGTTATGAATGCTGGAAACCGCTGCATGTTCAGCTCGTCCAGCGCTGCAGCGGAGGAGGTGGAGCATGTGATCACGTCACATCCAGCATCGCTCCATCAGCATCGCTCCATCAGCTGTCTGTTGTGACGACTGCTCTGGCTTCAGCCGGATGGCCCACGAGTTGGCAGAGACCACGTTACCGCGCCGATGGATGCGGCAGGTGTACGTGCCTTCGTTGAATTCGTTAGCCACGAGCCGCAGGTCCCGATCTTTAATTACAATATAGCCAGGAATGGATGTCAGCAACTGCTCGCCGTCCTTATACCAGCTGATGAAAGATGAAACAAAGCAGCTGAGATACACTGCACAGAAACTACGCTTCACAAATGATGCATTCATAACTTACATTAAAAAGATGAATGCATCAACATAAGACCACGACTGCATATGAACTGTGCCTATTGGAAGCTCATAAATGGACACGAACAACTAAAAGTGTAATGCTTAGAAGATAATAAGAGGGAAAAAATGTTCAGCTAAAATAAAAATAATTTCATATGACCTTTAATTATTTCATCTCTTGGGGCCTCGTTTATAAAGTGTGCGTACGTTCAGATTTGATCTTAGAGTATGCGCACGCCAACGCTCAGATTTGATCTTAGAGTATGCGTACGCCAACGCTCAGATTTGATCTTAGAGTATGCGTACGCCAACGCTCAGATTTGATCTTAGAGTATGCGTACGCCAACGCTCAGATTTGATCTTAGAGTATGCGTACGCCAACGCTCAGATTTGATCTTAGAGTATGCGTTACTGCCAACGCTCAGATTTGATCTTAGAGTATGCGTACGCATCAGATTTGATCTTAGAGTATGCGTACGCCAACGCTCAGATTTGATCTTAGAGTATGCGTAGCCAACGCTCAGATTTGATCTTAGAGTATGCGTACCCCCCCCCCCCCCCCCCCCCCCCCCCCCCCCCCCCCCCCCCCCCCCCCCCCCCCCCCCCCCCCCCCCCCCCCCCCCCCCCCCCCCCCCCCCCCCCCCCCCCCCCCCCCCCCCCCCCCCCCCCCCCCCCCCCCCCCCCCCCCCCCCCCCCCCCCCCCCCCCCCCCCCCCCCGGGGGGGGGGGGGGGGGGGGGGGGGGGGGGGGGGGGGGGGGGGGGGGGGGGGGGGGGGGGGGGGGGGGGGGGGGGGGGGGGGGGGGGGGGGGGGGGGGGGGGGGGGGGGGGGGGGGGGGGGGGGGGGGGGGGGGGGGGGGGGGGGGGGGGGGGGGGGGGGGGGGGGGGGGGGGGGGGGGGAGTATGCGTACGCATCAGATTTGATCTCAGAGTATGCGTACGCCAACGCTTAGATTTGATCTTAAGAGTATGTGTACGCCAACGCTCAGATTTGATCTTAGAGTATGCGTACGCCAACGCTCAGATTTGATCTTAGAGTATGCGTACGCCAACGCTCAGATTTGATCTTAGAGTATGCGTACGCCAACGCTCAGATTTGATCTTAAGAGTATGTGTACGCCACGCTCAGATTTGATCTTAGAGTATGCGTACGCCAACGCTCAGATTTGATCTTAGAGTATGCGTACGCCAACGCTCAGATTTGTAAACACTTGTTCGAGGACTGCAGGTTTTTGGAAATCTAAGCTGTTCTGAATTTGGACGATGACTGGTGATCTTTTACATGTTAATGGCATTAATTAGGAGTCGTTTACAAGGTAGAGAGCTGAAACCATTTGTTTGCACGCAAGTTCAAGATCATTTGCGAATCATAGATTTCAGATCTGAAAGAGACGCGTTCGTGCGTTTTCTTTACCTAGTGAAGCCTGATATATGAAAAATCTAACTGTGTTGAAATGGAACAGTTTATCGAACCTTTAGACTAAATATTATATTTAAGAATTTGCACGTTTTTCTTTAGTATCATATTTGATATATCAGTCTTTAATGGCTCATAGAGCGTGGAACTCGTACTCAAGGAGGACAAAACAGCTTTATTTAGGACAAAACTATGCAATTTGATGATGCTGATATTTATACGGTCAAAAACAAAGATTAATTTCTGATAGCTTGTAATGTAAATCTTTATGACAGTATGGCAGACTATTCAAATAAAATGATACAGATATTAATTTTATATATATTTCCAATATAGTCCATGGTGTGAACGGCCCAAACTGAAAACTGGGACCTCGCATGCATGAATCTGTACTTTTGCAAACTAATGTGAAGATTTGTATTTTTTTCCTCAATTCATCTAAAATGTTTGCAATGGCAATTCCTATTCTTATATTTTTACCATTTTTCGAGCGTCTTTGAAACTAAATATAATGCCTCAGAAGAGGAGTTTACCTCATAATAAAAAAGCACCTTTGTCATCACCGCAGCAGAAGTACAAAAGAATATCTAGTTGGTCCTTCCAAATATAGTTTTGGATCTCAGCGTTATGAATGCTGGAAACCGCTGCATGTTCAGCTCGTCCAGCGCTGCAGCGGAGGAGGTGGAGCATGTGATCACTCCAGCAGCATCGCTCCATCAGCATCGCTCCATCAGCATCGCTCCATCAGCATCGCTCCATCAGCATCGCTCCATCAGCTGTTGTTGGACGACTGCTCTGGCTTCAGCCGGATGGCCCACGAGTTGGCAGAGACCACGTTACCGCGCCGTGGATGCGGCAGGTGTACGTGCCTTCGTTGAATTCGTTAGCCACGAGCCGCAGGTCCCGATCTTTAATTACAATATAGCCAGGAATGGATGTCAGCAACTGCTCGCCGTCCTTATACCAGCTGATGAAAGATGAAACAAAGCAGCTGAGATACACTGGACAGAAACTACGCTTCACAAATGATGCATTCATAACTGTTACATTAAAAAGATGAATGCATCAACATAAGACCACGACTGCATATGAACTGTGCCTATTGGAAGCTCATAAATGGACACGAACAACAAAAAGTGTAATGCTTAGAAGATAATAAGAGGGAAAAAAATTTCAGCTAAAATAAAAATAATATCACATGACCTTTAACAATTTCATCTCTTGGGGCCTCGTTTATAAAGTGTGCGTACGCTCAGATTTGATCTTAGAGTATGTGTACGCCAACGCTCAGATTTGATCTTAGAGTATGCGTACGCCAACGCTCAGATTTGATCTTAGAGTATGCGTACGCCAACGCTCAGATTTGATCTTAGAGTATGCGTACGCCAACGCTCAGATTTGATCTTAGAGTATGCGTACGCCAACGCTCAGATTTGATCTTAGAGTATGCGATTTGATCTTAGAGTATGCGCACGCCAACGCTCAGATTTGATCTTAGAGTATGCGATTTGATCTTAGAGTATGCGTACGCCAACGCTCAGATTTGATCTTAAAGTATGCGTACGCCAACGCTCAGATTTGATCTTAGAGTATGCGTACGCCAACGCTCAGATTTGATCTTAGAGTATGCGCACGCCAACGCTCAGATTTGATCTTAGAGTATGCGTACGCCAACGCTCAGATTTGATCTTAGAGTATGCGTACGCCAACGCTCAGATTTGATCTTAGAGTATGCGTACGCCAACGCTCAGATTTGATCTTAGAGTATGCGTACGCCAACGCTCAGATTTGATCTTAGAGTATGCGCACGCCAACGCTCAGATTTGATCTCAGAGTATGCGTACGCCAACGCTCAGATTTGATCTTAGAGTATGCGATTTGATCTTAGAGTATGCGCACGCCAACGCTCAGATTTGATCTCAGAGTATGCGTACGCCAACGCTCAGATTTGATCTTAGAGTATGCGCACGCCAACGCTCAGATTTGATCTCAGAGTATGCGTACGCCAACGCTCAGATTTGATCTTAGAGTATGCGTACGCCAACGCTCAGATTTGATCTTAGAGTATGCGATTTGATCTTAGAGTATGCGCACGCCAACGCTCAGATTTGATCTTAGAGTATGCGATTTGATCTTAGAGTATGCGTACGCCAACGCTCAGATTTGATCTTAAAGTATGCGTACGCCAACGCTCAGATTTGATCTTAGAGTATGCTTACGCCAACGCTCAGATTTGATCTTAGAGTATGCGTACGCCAACGCTCAGATTTGATCTTAGAGTATGCGCACGCCAACGCTCAGATTTGATCTTAGAGTATGCGCACGCCAACGTTCAGATTTGATCTTAGAGTATGCGTACGCCAACGCTCAGATTTGATCTTAGAGTATGCGTACGCCAACGTTCAGATTTGATCATAGAGTATGCGATTTGATCTTAGAGTATGCGTACGCCAACGCTCAGATTTCATCTTAGAGTATGCGTACGCCAACGCTCAGATTTCATCTTAGAGTATGCGCACGCCAACGTTCAGATTTGATCTTAGAGTATGCGTACGCCAACGCTCAGATTTCATCTTAGAGTATGCGCACGCCAACGCTCAGATTTGATCTTAGAGTATGCGCACGCCAACGTTCAGATTTGATCTTAGAGTATGCGCACGCCAACGCTCAGATTTGATCTTAGAGCATGTGTACGCCAACGCTCAGATTTGATCTTAGAGTATGCGTACGCCAACGCTCAGATTTGATCTTAGAGTATGCGTACGCCAACGCTCAGATTTGATCTTAGAGTATGCGCACGCCAATGCTCAGATTTGATCTTAGAGTATGCGCACGCCAACGTTCAGATTTGATCTTAGAGTATGCGCACGCCAACGCTCAGATTTGATCTTAGAGTATGCGCACGCCAACGCTCAGATTTGATCTTAGAGCATGTGTACGCCAACGCTCAGATTTGATCTTAGAGTATGCGCACGCCAACGCTCAGATTTGATCTTAGAGTATGCGTACGCCAACGCTCAGATTTGATCTTAGAGTATGCGTACGCCAACGCTCAGATTTGATCTTAGAGTATGCGCACGCCAACGCTCAGATTTGATCTTAGAGTATGCGCACGCCAACGCTCAGATTTGATCTTAGAGTATCGCTCAGATTTGATCTTAGAGTATGCGTACGCCAACGCTCAGATTTGATCTTAGAGTATGCGTACGCCAACGCTCAGATTTGATCTTAGAGTATGCGCACGCCAACGTTCAGATTTGATCTTAGAGTATGCGTACGCCAACGCTCAGATTTGATCTTAGAGTATGCGCACGCCAACGCTCAGATTTGATCTTAGAGTATGCGCACGCCAACGCTCAGATTTGATCTTAGAGTATGCGTACGCCAACACTCAGATTTGATCTTAGAGTATGCGCACGCCAACGTTCAGATTTGATCTTAGAGTATGCGTACGCCAACGCTCAGATTTGATCTTAGAGTATGCGTACGCCAACGCTCAGATTTGATCTTAGAGTATGCGTACGCCAACGCTCAGATTTGATCTTAGAGTATGCGCACGCCAACGCTCAGATTTGATCTTAGAGTATGCGTACGCCAACGCTCAGATTTGATCTTAGAGTATGCGTACGCCAACGCTCAGATTTGATCTTAGAGTATGCGTACGCCAACGCTCAGATTTGATCTTAGAGTATGCGTACGCCAACGCTCAGATTTGATCTTAGAGTATGCGCACGCCAACGCTCAGATTTGATCTTAGAGTATCGCTCAGATTTGATCTTAGAGTATGCGTACGCTCAGATTTGATCTCAGTATGCGCACGCCAACGCTCAGATTTGATCTTAATCAAACTATAATCAAAACTATGTTGAAATGGAACAGTTTATCGAACCTTTACACTAAATATTATATTTAAGAATTTGCATGTTTTTCTTTAGTATCATATTTGATATATCAGTCTTTAATGGCTCATAGAGCGTGGAACTCATACTCAAGGAAGAAAAAACTGCTTTATTTAGGACAAAACTATGCAATTTGGTGATGCTGATATTTATATGGTCAAACACAAAGATTAATTTCTGATAGCTTGTAATGTAAATCTTTATAACAATATGGCAGACTATTAAAATAAAATGATTCAAATATGAATTTTATACATATTTCCAATAATGTCTAGTAAGATTATATTTAAATGCTTTGTTTTATGATCAAAGCTCTGTAGTTATTGTGGGTAAAACATGTGATGCACTATAATTATGATTGACAGATCAGCAAACAAATGTTCCTCAAAAGCCTGATGATCATATTTGATACTCAGATAGCATTTAACATTTATTTTTTTAAATGATGTATGGATAAACAAGTAAATATAAGTTATTTCAGTCCAGTAAGTGTTCATCTTGAAATATTACTAGTAATAGAAAAGTTATTTGTATGTTTGCTTCACAAAAATCATTAAAGATTTTACAACAAAAAGACACGTTTTTTCAACTTTAAACTCAATCAGATGACAATGTAGTAGACCGCATACAACCGTTTTTTCATCACGTTTTGATCATGTTAACACATGAAAGAACTTAGAAATGCGTGTATCACATATAATACATCAGGCTTCATGGGTTAAGGCTGCTCTACCTGACTTTTGGAGGCACTCTGGTGTTTTTTGTCCCACAGCGGAAGCCCACAACTTTTCCACGAGGCACGATTTTGATCTTCACATTTTCGGGAGGAGGTGTCGGAGTAGACACTGCATCCAGAGGCTCTGAGGAGCAAAGCATGTTAAAGAGTCAGCCGTGTTCGTCTGTAATTTAAAGTAATGGACCGTCCACATGCAGCATGAAGAATACAGTGTGGAAGTGAAAGCCAGCGCTGCAGGAGATGTTTTCAGTGTCTCACCGGAGCACAGGTTACAGCGCTGCGGGCAGTTTTTCTTCATGAAGCTCCGCCTCCTCTCACAGAAACCCAAGCGGGCCCAAGGATCACACACACGCTTCTTATCCATGCATCCTGAAACACACAAGCATAAGCGTTAAAACTCCGAAGAGATGTGAACATGATCAAATTCACTTATTTTTGCACTTATTTAAGGTTCATTCAATAAAAACTCAACCTAGCTATTTTCTAAATGCATGTTATAGCGCTTACTGTTAACAGTTCATCCGTGCATGTTTCATTTTTGACCTCAAAATGCATAATCAAAATGTAATAACTGGATCTTCGGGTAAAAACGACAGACTTCTGCAGGCCTTCTCCTATCTTTTGGGTCACTGAAACTCCGCCTCCACTTTTAAATGCCACGCCCACACCTCAACATCCAATTAACAACTGATTCATAGAAGTCCTGCCCTACAGTTTATGTATGTCACAATATGGAAGAAAAGTTTTTCCGGACATTTTGCTTACCGTAGAGGCGCTGGATGCCCCAGATATCATCTTGAGCGATGTTCCTCTGACCCGTGTACGTTGCATTGGGGTGCATCAATGCATTAGGGTCCCGTGAATGCCAGAGGCCTAAAGCGTGACCGATTTCATGAGCAGCTACCTGAACCAAGTCGTTCAGCCACACACCTGTGCAGAGACAACACGCCATCCAATCAAAGAAGAAGAAATGGAGGATTCATCTCCTGACATTATGTGATGTTTGAGTTCAAACATATTAAATTCAAAGTGAACTAGCGATGAACACTTTAAAACACTGCTTCATGTACATTTATGAATCTTGTGTTTCAAATCGGTGGTTCAGCGCTTATATCAAACTCCCCAAGTCACATGATTTCAGTAAACAAACTTCACATTTACATGTATTCATTTAGCAGACGCTTTTATCCAAAGCGACTTACAGTGCATTCAGGCAATACATTTATCAGTATGTGTGTTCCTGGGGATTGAACCCACAATCTTTTGCGCTGCTAACACAATGCTCTACCACTGAGCCACAGAAACACTATAGACTTCTTTATATCATTGTGTTTCAAACCTTACTTCCAAAATGTGTGAAAAATCCAACGGTCTGCCAATAAATGAACTGGTGAACCCATGAACGAGTGTCTAATGAAAAAGACAGATGTCATGATTTACAAAAAGGCACAATGTTTTGACTAGTCAGGTCTTCATCAGGCACAATGTTCATAAACTCTAGAGGTGCAATTTCAGTGTGCAGATATCAATCTTTTCCATTTATTGTCGTTTTGTTCTGCACCTGAACCCAATTCAGGTTTTGGATGTGCATGCCTTTTTTTATAACTGATCTCAGGTCAGTTGTATAATGAAGGTTTATTAAAAAAAAACAAATTGTAGTACTTATAAATATATAATAAAAAAATTATACTTAAAGGTGCCATAGAATGCATTGATACAGTATTTTAAATAGTTCTCTGATATCTACATAGAAGGTATGTGGCTTAGGTAAGGGCAAAAAATCTCCAGAAATGATTTTACATGTCCATTTACTACCCTATGATTTCTCCCTAGAATGAAACGGTCTGTTATTGGCTTATTTGGCAGGGTCATGAATAATAATGAGCTCTGCTCTGATTGGCTGTTTCACAGTGCCACTCATCAGCAAGAAGGAAACACAGGGAGGAAAATATATATTTAAATACTCCAAGCTCAATCTGGCATTGTATCCCCAATTACTAATATTCCCAATTAGGTCGTCTCTCTTTCCTACTGACCAGTAATTATAATATTGCTAGAGTCCCTTACAATTTATCCAAATGTCATAAACAGTCATTACTTGCATGGTCATTAATCTTTAAGCACAATTTCTCCCCTCACCGGTACTTCATTTGGAACAATCAAGACATTGTGTATAAGAGAAAATCATTGTTTTTCAGTAATTAGTAGTTTCCCAGTTATTTCACTCGGAAGTTAAGTTAAGTATTTTTATGTAAATTTGATTTTCCAGTATCTCAAAGAATTCTCCACTGTCATGGACGCTATTCCTAAAGGAGCTGTCATGCTTTTAAGGGACTATGTTAAGTCATCCAACACTTTACCTATTTCTTTAGTTGGAAAACGATGCTTTTTGTCACATCCCTCATCACGTAACTTTAAGATTAGATTGCTTTTTTCAAAAGGAGCTTGTAACAACTCCATATGCGGTGTCTTATTGGAAGAATGTTGTTGATCAGATTGATTGGAAAAAAGTATGGACTCTTTCTTCGAAATACATAATAACTAACAAGGTTAGAGACATCTCATTCAAATCGTTACACAGATTTTACCCAACTAAAGTGTTTTTGAAAAGGTTCAAATCAGATATAGATACGAGCTGTTCTTTTTGAGGTGACCCTAATGAAACTGATATGCATATCTTTTGGGATTGTCCTCACACACAGACATTTAGGATTGAATTCTCCAATGTTATCAATCGCAATGTGCTCCAGGGTTTCTCTGTGCTTTTCAAGGACATACTGTTTGGCTTCTTTTACATACAAAAAGATCAAATTAATGAATATTTTATTATTAACCTATTATTACTTCTTGCTAAGATTTGTATTGCGAGTAAGGGATTCACTCATAAAATCCTTGTATGTTATGTGTTTTTAAAAGTTGATCGGTTGGCATTTCTGAAGAAATAATAAAATGCGACTAAGCACTTGTTTTTCATCTCTCCAAGAATCTTACTCTAAAACACGTTATTTATTATACGTGTAGCTTATTTTAACCTATGCAGAAACCTTTTAAAATTTTTGATAAATTACTAAAAATAAATGAATAAGTGAATTTAAACCGTTTGACTGATTGTATGGGTCAAAATTATTATCGGTTGGTTAAAGGTTAATTAACATCCCTAATTTAAATGAACAATTTCACTCTGAAACATAATTTAATATAACCTTTTCTTATCGGACTACTGCTTTAATTGAGACATTTATTCAATAATGTCACTATAAACAGGAAAAATTAAATATGCCTAACGTTACTGGAGACATTTAATGTGAGCGCGTGATCCGAGCGGGATTCGGTTTACCGGTGAGCGGATCATTAGCGGAGCGTTTGCTTTGGCCGTGAACGACTGAGTTCGAGCGCATCCACACAAAGCGGAATATTGAACTCTGCTCCGTTCGACTGTCACTTACATGCTCTGGTATGCATCTCTGTTTTGTTGGATTGATTA
The DNA here is from genome assembly GCA_027422435.1 of Schizopygopsis pylzovi. Classification (NCBI taxonomy): domain Eukaryota; kingdom Metazoa; phylum Chordata; class Actinopteri; order Cypriniformes; family Cyprinidae; genus Schizopygopsis; species Schizopygopsis pylzovi. The sequence goes on along the minus strand of CM049824.1, from coordinate 30,933,469 downwards.
CTCACAGTATCATATAATATATGTATTTTGCCATTTGTCTGTTCTAGAGACATGTTACAAGCTTTTTGGGAAAGGTCTAATGTAGTTTTCCTTTGGAAATATGTTTCAAATTCACACAGAATGCATTTATAACTGTAAAGGTCAAGGTTTCTTTATTGGTCACATGATAAATTATACAGGTGTATAATCAAAAGTGAAATGTAGATCAAATCAGGTCCGCTCAGTGGACAGTGCAAAGAATACAAATTATATAAAAGTAAGCACCACATGAGCATATATATCAATCTAGGTTAAAAAAAAGAAATAAAGAGTCAAAATCGTGTAATAGAATAAAGAAAAGTGTTAAACAAGATGTGCAAGACAAGTAAGATGTGCAAAAACAAGTAAGATGCTGCAAAAACAAGATGCTGTAAGATAAAGCATCTGTCTGTTTGGCTGTTCAAAATGCGTGACTTAAATCGAAATCGGAAAAAATCAAAAAATCGTGATATATATTTTTTGTCCATATCGCACAGCCCTATTTCACAGTGCTGCTTAATAATGTGCTCTGCTCTGATTGGCTGTTTCACAGTGCTGCTTAATGTTGAGCTCTGCTCTGATTGGCTCTTTCAATGTGCTGCTTAATAATGAGCTCTGCTCTGATTGGCTGTTTCACAGTGCTGCTCATCAGCAACAAGGAAACACAGGGAGGAAAATAAATATTGAAATACTTTATCTCGCAGCTATATCGTCAGGTAATTATACTGTATATAAAATGCAGGCATCAGGGAGCCATTATTAATACGCGAGTCATTGAAACTCCTTTTAAACGATCAGTCGATCGCGTTATAGTTTCACTTTCAAGAGACGCGATGCACAAACTCTGTTTATATTATGGAGCAACAGTACTAACCACACATTTCACAAGATCAGACACTTGTCAGTTGTGCTCAGGATCTGTAAACCATTCGTCATCATCCTCATCTCTCCTTACTCTGTGGTAAGTGAAATCTTATGTACTGTAACAGGCTACAGCTAACGATGTCCCTTTAGTGGCTCGCGTTATTTTATTAGAACGCGTTATTTGCTTTCCGTGCCTTTCTGAATAAAGACACCAACCCATCCCTGCACTTCACATCCCCTGCACAGCCTGGAACATTACATGTATTTCCATGATCTGCCATTTCCGCTGTTGTCCGCGCTTGTTTCTTCACAACACCTGCAGAACTTCTGATGGTTCAGCTGGCGCTTGTCTAGAACAAGGGCGGGTTTATGGGATGACGGGGCGTAGTGATGCGTCACAGTCGTGTTATGTTCTGATTGGCCTGTGTTTCAGTGCTCTTTTTTAATCACGAGATGTACAGAAGGAGGAAACTATGGTGTCTGAGGCTCACTGTATATCATTTCCATGTACAGTACTGTAATTATTTAACTATGCCAGGGTAAAGACAGTTTTTCATTCTATGGCACCTTTAATTTCAGTAACACTTTATTTTAGGACCAATTCTCACTATTAACTAATATGCATATTACATGCATATTGGCTGTTTATTAATACTTCTAAAGCACATATTAATGCCTTATTCATCATATATGCATGTAATGATATATGCATGTAAATATATGCATTTAGATACTGTAGATAATCCTTCCCCATACCTAAACTTAACACCTACCTTACTAACTTAATAAGCAGACAATTAGGTGTTTATTGAGGCAAAAGTCATAGATAATAGTTATCAGAGAGAATTGGACCTTAAAATAAAGTGTGACCTTAGTTTCTTTTAATTGACTTGCCAAGCCCACACAAAACAAGCACTAGATTGATTTATTTGTAGATTGAAAAGATTACACTTGGATCTGCAGTTAGCTGAAAGTGTAATGTTTTGACCAGCCTGTGGCATTGTGCACACTTAGAAACAGTGAAGCATTTGTGAAGCAAAAGCTTCTTATTAGAGAACAATGGCATCAGTGGGTCTGTCCCAATACTTACATTAGCAGTCTCTGCACTTGATCACCTGTCTTACATGATGTATTTCCTGTATTCAGCCTTCACATTTTGAATCTATTCATCTCTATACAGTGTACAGCACTTTACTCTAGCGCCACCATCAGTTCAAATTTAATGTAGGTTTTAACAAATAAATGATCTAGATCAGTGGTTCCCAAACTCGTTCCTGGAGCCCCCCAACACTGCACATTTTGCATGTCTCCTTTATCAATCACACCCGATTCAGATCATCAGCTCATTAGTACAGAGTCAGACAAAGGAGAGATGCAAAATATGCAGTGTTGTGGAGGCTCCAGGTACGTGTTTGGGAACCTCTGATCTAGAAACTAAAAACCACCTGGTGCTTTCCATTTCCATTTGGCTAGAAATAGATTTTCCACAATCTCCAATTTTGTCTGAAACATACTTTTCAAAAAGACTTCATACTTGGGTGCCAAAAGTTAGTAATTGGAAATTAGCTTATTTACACTAAATTATTTTATCATCCCCACAATGCCACTTACATTTGGTTGAAGCACCACCAGTCGGTTACAAAATCCAAGCTTTCAATATTGGACTCAATGAGCAGATGTGATATATTTGTATTCTGACCCGCACACCCCCCATTATAATAAGTGCATTAAATCAGTACCTTGTTTCCAGCTGAAGCGGGATTTGCCCAGAATCCAGAACTCATGGTTGTCAAAGTGAATCTCTCCACGTGGGGGAAGGAAGGCGTGGGCCAGCTCACCGTTCAGTCCGTCAAAACACGGGTGCAATGGAGACCACCAACAATCTGTGTGATTGTACGTGTAGAAGCCTGACTCGGAAGAAGAAGGTGTTAGAGTCATGCAAAAACACTGCATGGAGTACTCTGTCAGCCTGCCGAAGTGCACATGCCTGATGCTTTGGCTCTTCTCCTGCACATTATTTACCTATAGTGATGTCAGCACTTTTGTTGGGGCTGCTGATTTCAGTGAAAGTCAGAGGAGAAACATCACTCCATTTCGTGAAGGCGATGCTGATAGCTTTGCGGGTATCATCTTTATTCAGTGTGTTGGGGAACTTTGTGATCCTTGAAGAGGGAGAAACGTAAATTACTTCCAGACAAAACTGAAGGACACGCTTTCAAAGAGCCTCTGTGTCTGCTTTCAATCAGAATGCACATTTATAAAAGCCCAACACTCCCGAAACCAGTCTGCTCATCATCCGAACCCCAGATCATCTCATGCATCCGTCCGGTCATACTTCAGGCATTTAACAATCATGCACAGCAACAGAAAGGCCTTCTTCCAGAAAGTCAACATATGTGTGTGTCTCTCACTTGTACGTGACGTTGAAATGCTCCCACTTGTATCCCAGTGGGTTGATGGCATAGCGCTTGGATCGAGCCGGACCTCGGAGAGGTGCCGCCGTCTGCACACACGGTTTACTCAAACCAATACTAGCCACCTAAGAGGAAGACAGAAGAAGATATGCTGAAAGAGTGGCAGATAGTATGATGCTGAATGTAATGCGTAACACAAATGATGATTCTGATCCACTAAAGTACTGTTAATATGCTCAGCTGCTGATCCACCTTCCTGCAGATCTGAGACGTATAACCTGCTCAAATGATTGCAAAGTCCTTGATTACACACTTCAGGTGTGTTTGAGTTCGAAACTATGCAGGAAGCTGATCTCCATGATATCAATGAAGCTCCATAACGATGACCAGGAACATAACATACCTATCAAGATAGTAGATACACAGAGGAAATCAACAAGTTTTAGGATTCCGAAACATTCATTATGATGTCCAATTAATAAGAAATGTTGTTCAAATCACATAAGCAGAATTGGGCATATGATATACTAGCTTCCACTTGTGATCATCTCAAACCGTGCTGGAGATATTAAGTTTCATACAAAACTGTGGCGTTCATGCAGCTCAACGCGGCTGCCATTAAAGCAAAAGAGAGAAAGACATTCTGACATTCATCCTTCTCCAACTCAAGCTTATTCCCAGTGAAAAACAAGAGCACTTTATTCTACTAAATGTGCTCAAATCTTACTAGTATTTAAAAAAAACTGTATTGAATAATGAAATAACAGGCCACTTTCATGACTGTTTCTTAACCTAATCTGTACGCTAATTAAAAACTAATTTAAATGCATGACAAGTTTGAAAATTAATGTATTTTAGTATTTAGTTTACTGTATTAAGCAGTACATTTAAACCATATTTCAAAGACCATATAAATGGGTCAAACAACATTCCTACGTATTCAACAAATTACACTGAACATAAATTAGCTACTTTCTTTTAAGCTTCCAAAACATTACATTCAGTTCACACTTTTATCCTTTTAAAGTACTCTTTTTAAAAGTAATCTATTTGATTTGCATTAGGCTACATCACAAAATAAAAACAAAACAGAAGTGGTTTACTTTTAGAGGAGCAAATAATGAACTAAATCAGTAGAGTTAATGACAGATTAAAATTCAGCATAAATGACCCTGGACCACAAAACCAGTCATAAGTAGCACAAGTATACACTCACCGGACCACTTTATTACACCGGTTCAATTGTTTGGTAACACAAATTGCTAATCAGCCAATCACATGGCAGCAACTCAATGCATTTAGGCATCTAGATGTGGTGAAGAGACTTGCTGAAGTTCAAACCGAGCATCAGAACGGGGAAGAAAGGGGATTTAAGTGACTGAACGTGGAATGGTTGTTGGTGCCAGACGGACTGGTCTGAGTATTTCAGAAACTGCTGATCTACTGGGATTTTCACACACAACCATCTCTAGGGTTTACAGAGAATGGTCTGAAAAAGAGAAAATATCCAGTGAGCGGCAGTTGTGTGGACGAAAATGCCTTGTTGATGTCAGAGGTCAGAGGAGAATGGACAGACTGGTTAGAGATGATAGAAAGACAACAGTAACTCAAATAACCACTCGTTACAACCAAGATCTGCAGAATACCATCTCTGAACACACAACACGTCGAACCCTGAAGCAGATGGGCTCCAGCAGCAGAAGACCACACCGGGTGCCGCTCCTGTCAGATAAGAACAGCACACGGAGGATACAATTCACACAGACTCACCAAAACTGGACAATAGAAGATTGTAAAAACGTTGCCTGGTCTGATGAGTCTCGATTTCTGCTGCAACATTCAGATGTAGGGTCAGAATTTGGTGTAAAGAACATGAAAGCGTGGATCATCCTGCCTTGTCTCAACAGTTCAGACTGGTTTAAACATCACAGTCTACCTGAGTATTGTTGCTGTCCATGTCCATCCCTTTATGACTACAGCGTATCATCTTCTGATGTACTTCCAGCAGGATAATGCACCATGTCACAAAGCTCAAATCATCTCAGACTGGTTTCTTGAACATGACAATGAGTTCACTTTACTCAAATGTCCTCCACAGTCACCAGATCTCAATCCAATAGAGCACATTTGGGATGTGGTGGAACGGGAGATTCACATCATGGATGTGTGGTATCAACTGCGTGATGCTATCATGTCAATATGGACCAACATCTCTGAGGAATGTTTCCAACACCTTGTTGAATCTATGCCACGAAGAATTAAGGCAGTTCTGAAGGCAATAGCAAGGTGTACCTAATAAATTGGCCCGTGAGTGTATTTGTAGCAATAGCCAACAATACATTTTATGGGTCAAAATTATTGAATTTTCCTTTTTTTTGCCAAAAATGCACCCTCAGATTTATTTTCAAATAGTAGTATCTCGGCCAAATATTCTCCTACCCCAACAAACCTTGCATCAATGGAAAACATACTTCTTCAGCTTTCAGATGATACAATCTCAGTTTCACAAAGTGACTGGTTTAGTGGTCCAGGGTCACATGAGTTGTGGTTCAGTAGCTGCAGAAGCTCTGGAATCTGTCACTCATATGTGAACGAGACCGTGACCTTCAGCACTCTTCCTCCTCCGTTTGATCCCGGCGAAGATTGAACAACTCTTTCCAGAAAACTCGACAAATGCACGACTCGCCAGTGCATGTCTCAGTCTGACAAATGAGCAAATCAAGTCCATTTTTTAACAAGAGAATACTATTAAGTCTTTGCATTTAAATTTTCACGTTTAATGCAATGCATTTTTTTTGTAAACACTACACTAATTTAATTAGCTTTTTCAATCTTTGCTTCAAGATACCACCTTTTAGCGGTGTAAAAGTAAATACATTCTAGGCTATGATTAAAAATGCATGTTTGGAAATAATCAAATATTTAGTTTGAAACAGTTTACTTGATGTACAAGCAGATGTCCGTGCTAAACTTCTACTGACGGGTCCTGGAAACCCGCGCATGTGATTCAGCTCTTTTACGAGAACAGTGTGAAGTTGAACTGATACCGAGCGCTTACCGTGGGTTTTCTCCGCGCAGGCACGGCCACGGCACTCTCCAGCACGAGCACGAGCAGCAGCAGCGCGCAGGAACAAACCCAGCGCATCTTTACACCACGCGCACAACTCTCCTCAAGGATTACCGTCCACTCCGAGCTTCATCCATGCATTCTTGAGGAAGAACGTCTTCCACAGAACTAACCGCATCCAGATGTGTCCGCGCCTCAGGAGTCAGGACGAATGCGTTTAACCCTCGCAGTAGAGTTCATTTAGTGCACTTCTGCTTCTTGCTCTGAACTTTCGCTCTCTCTGGGGTGCAGGAAGGATCCCGCAGGAGCACAAAGCTCCTCCCTTTACTCTCCGTGCATGTGCAGCCTCTGTTGATCGACTCAGAGCAGCAGAACATGCTGAGAGGATTTATTTTCCGTGTCACGTTATCTTGTGTTTGATCGACGCATGCAAAAACATAAAAGAACATTTGAACATTAAACACAATTTTTCCCCTGAACTATAGATCATTATACATTTTCAAGCCAAATTCTGGAACACCGATATTCAGTTCACCTGCATGACGTCACAAACGCGGGTTTTTTTTGGGGGGGTGTTGGAGGGCGTGTCGGCGGAAACATAAAATGACCAAAAATATATCTATTCAAAAATCATAAATATGAAATAAAATTATTTTAGCAGGTTATTTGTTTGGCGAAATTCAACTCTAGGGAAATTAATGTATTTTGGGCAACAATAACAAAAAAAACTTACTGCAAATTCCTCTTCATTTTCCCAACATATATGAATGTATAGCCTGTATTTCACCGCACTGATTTGTACACCTCCTCCAGTACATCAACAACAGGTACCTGCAGAAGCCTCGGTTACGCTCTACAGAACATTAGAAAAACATTGAAAGTTTAAAAGCTTACCTCTCGTTTCTGCAGTTTCAGTGATATCTCACTCGAATCGCATGTCAACATACAAAGGAGCATTTTGAAAGGGACACAAATTAAGCATGCATAAGCTGCGCTCATTAAAAATCCATTGTGAAGAATTGCAGATTTTGGCATAACACATTCATGGCCCTAACCTCATTAGCTTGACCTTGGGAGGGTTCAGGAACAGCCAGGGCTTTTCACAGTGAGTGCTTTACTTTAACTCTCACATCACTATGGAGAGAAGTCAGTCACTTATGATGGATGTCTTCTTTGACCTGCAGGGTTCAATGATGCATTTATAAATCTTTTTTGACGTCTAAAAAACGATGCATTTATTAAAAAGTTAGTCTTGTACTCCAAACAAAGACCGGGTACCCATTCAGTAGCAAATGACTAATCTAATATTTTAAAATCAAATTACGACTGCTTACACACATACATAAGCACAATGCCGTTGAAGGTCAAGTCATTCATTTATACAGCGCATTACACAATACAAAGCAGCTACACATTAATAAAACAGGAAAAGTAGTGTCAATGGTGTAAACAAACTCAATTGGAGCTGTAAAGCAGCTTTGTTGAAGATACTAGTGTCATTATTCATATCATCTCAGTGTTGTTTTAGTATCAACTTCCTCAATTACAAAACGAGTTGAGTCCAGCTCTACAGAAGGCGATTGTAAGTCAGTATCATTCGAATAGCAATAACACCGCTGCATTAACACTAAGCACGTGTTTCCTGAAGCAGGGAGAAAGATGGATTCGGAGAAGGGCATCTCATATCTTTTGCGAGTGGTTCTGAATTTGGCTGCAGGCCCAGGCTTTGGCTGCACTCCAGGTGACTGCGGAACCGGGGGCTGCTTGACCCTTCCCCGTCACTCACTCTGGGAAAGAGCACGAAAGAAAGACGGAGGAGAAAAAGACTAGCGGGACAGGAGATTCTCTTTCAGTGGCCCTGAGAGATGAGAGTTTAATTGGCCATCGATCCATCAGTAGGTCCTCTGGCTCCTGCACCCACTTAATGATTGGCCATGATGTCAGCCTAAATACTCGCGCTAATGAGTGACTTCCCACACAAACACCATCCCTGCCGCAGGAAAAGAGCTCAAAACTTTCCCCAACAAAATCAGACCACCAACAACCAACCAAAAACACAAAGCGCTTGTATGCATTCCTAATGGTCTCATTTACTGAAGTGTTCTTCTGTGTGGCTTATGCCAAAGCAATACAACTCAAAAACAGTTATCTGAATGTATATTAAATATAAAGAGATGTATCTAGTGTTTTTAGAGCCATTCTATGCAGCAATGAAAAGGGCACATGATCTTCTCAATTGCCAACCATTGAATACATAAAAGGAAAATTCATGTAATGCCAAACCTGCATGCATTTTTTTCTTCTGTGAAACACAAAAGAGGAGATCTTGAAGAATGTTGGAACCAAACAGTTTTGACATCCAAAAGAAATTCATACAGGTTTGGAACGACATGAAAATGAGTGACAGAGAGTGTTGACAGAAATGCATTACATTAATGCGAATAACACAATCAGATTACATTTTTCAAGCAACTATTTTACAAGATGATATCCGAGTTACTCTTTCAAATAAAGCCAGTTTTTCCCATTTATTGACTGAGCTCTCGTGTCCCGGTGTTGGGAGTAAACGCAGAGGCGTTGTGTGCACTGCGTCAACATGTTACTGTAGTTCTTCACTAAATGTGAACATTTACTTTTTTCAGTAGAACAAAAACAGATTCAGTATTCCTCCGAATGAGCAACTCAATCCTGCAATATGTTAAATAACACAAATATCCTTTATGTATTTAATCCCATTTTATTAACCGTCTTTGCTGCTGACCTTGGATGATCCAATTCTAATACTATTAAACAAAACATATTTTTTTCATATTTTTTTTTTATTGCCGAAGTGTTAAACATTTTTCTCCATCCTGTTGAAAGGTTTGAGCTACTATAAAAACATGCATTTTTTTATTTCCATCAGCCTAAGGCCTATTGATTTCACAATTGGTGTAAAAAAGGCTTTTACGTTTACAAAAAATATAACTTTTTTTATTTTTTATATTAAAAACAAACAAGCAAGCCGAGCTTAGATGAGAAAAAGAACACAAAGGTAAAGCAACAAAGTACTTTCCATAAAAAGTAACTAAGTAACGCAGCTCTTTTTTAGGGAGTAACGCAACAGTAATGCATTTCTTTTAAAAGCTAACAGTATTTTTCGTCAGTTTACTGCTTCACATGGTTCATCTTTGTTCGTTTGTTCTGTGCCAGCCATTGGTGCTACGCAGGGCTCTTGATATGTCTGACTGAAGCTCTCTTACTTTCTGTGCTAAACAAAGCCATTGAACAATGAAGCAAAAAGGCTTTTCAGTTAGTCTCACTCATGCAGAGGGTTTGGGTGGTTTGACGTAGTATCCACGTCATTTCTTTTTTCTCCACAGATGAACACAATTCACTACGTTCGGCACAGTCTTGTGTTTGTGTATCCAGTATTTGGTCAGTTTGATTACATGCTATTACAGTACAAAGCAGCCAATATAAACCCACCCAGAAAAAAATCCACATAAAATGTAAAGCGATCTCTGCTTATAGTAAACATAGTCCAGATAAAACCTCCAAACGCTTGTTTGGAATGGTTAGCTTTAAGTCTTTTCCCTTCACTTTCAGTTATCCAATAAAGATACAAACTTTAAAATGGTATAAAATATGAAACAAAAACACCAACTGCATTAAGAGTAACTGATTACACATTTTATTAGGATTAAGACGACAGTCACAAAGTTCCCAAATGAAGACGATACACTGCAAAAGGAGCCTCTTCATCTCTCAGAGCTGTAACACCGCGGTCAGACGGTGTAAGTGTGATGATGCACACGTAAATCTGCAGGGTCGAGTTTGTAGTGTTGCCTGAAATGTAACGTCGATTGCACAAGCACAGTAGACGATAGTGAGCTCATCACTGTGCTTCCATCTCTGTGCAGCTCAACCAAAATGCCTTCGCATTAAGATAAATCCTCCGGCGCCTTCCACAGAGAGGAGAGTTTATATGCACACGAGAGGAAAGAGCAGTGTTCAAGACATGGCGTATATGTTTTGATTTCTCCAAAATCTCCTGCCGTAGATCGGGACTAAGCAAAGAGGTTTAGAAATGGGACTCTCTCTTATGTGTTTAGTGAAATGCATCTTTTTGAAGTCGCAAACTAATCTCAGGAGAAATGCTGAAACGCAGGGAGAGATTTCGCTGATGCAAAGACTGACTCCGTGCACTTGACAAACTCAATCGGTAAACTTTAGTCGAGTAAACAAAGTGGTGAAGGACGATGAAAGTGTGACACGGAAAGAAGGTTAAGCGCACAAATGTCAAAGTCCCTGAGAGATGTTGGGGACCCCGGACTCACACACATGCGCAACAGTCACTATATGACACCAAATGAAAGCTGAAAGTATAAGCAGTGTATACAGAAGCATATATGCACACAGACAGCTGGACTTAAGCATTAGTACAATTTGTTGCTTTAATTCAAACGTCCTCGCACCTCATTTTGGTCACATTGAGACCACCAAAAAATTAAGACAAAATCCAAATGGTAACATCAGCGTACATGAAACTTTGGATGGACACTGAAAAGTGATGCTCAAGAACATTGTGGGACCATTGGCTTTACGTTTACACTAATTCACTGAATGTGGACGACACCTAACTAATACTCTTAGGAGGGACCACTACATAAAGAAGCATGAAGGGGTATGTTTTCAGGGTCCAGGTTAGCAGAAAGGGATTTAGGAGCGGGAAGTGGCCACACAGATACTGCCAGTGAGCAAGAACACAGGTTCAGGGCTGATCACCGGATTGAAAAGGGGCCCGAGCCTCAAATTAGCTGGGATTCAATGGGGACTGGGGGTCTGGAATGCATGTTGTGGAAGGGGAACCGAGTGGGGGTTTACATATCATCTCATAGCAAGTGAAATTCTGGATGTTCATGAGGAGAAACAATTTCCATCATTGCAGATAAACTATGTTTTATTCTGAAGGGCACATTTGTTTTAATTCATGATGTTTTGGATGTTCTTTTTGGGTTTCCCTTTGTTGATGTTTTCCGTGTGAACAGAGCCCCTTATAAAAAGTTGAGGAAGGGAGGGAAGAGCGAGACAATGAATAACTCTATTCTCTTCATCCCACCCCTTTATTTGTCTGCGTCTCTCCCCCCTCCTCACAGAAGGACTGCTGTTAGCAGCGGGTCTCATAGATGCCGCTGCGACCGATGTAACGCACCCATTTGATGACATCGTGATCGCTGTAATTGAGCTTCGACTCGAAGACCTTCAGGTAGCGCACTTTCAGCCCTGATGGAGCAAATGGTACCTGGAAAACAAAAGAAAAATGACCCTTAGCTTCATTAAACAGAGCTTGCATTAGAAAGCCAAGCATCTAAAGAAAATCTCAAAACAACATGGTATACTACTGTATCAGCATAAATGGCATAACACTTAAAATAACATTACAAATATCCGTCCACTTTTAGAGACCATGCTGAAAAACAGAACTGCAGAACATCCTAAAGTCGTCGTGAATGTCTACGTGTGAAAGAGGGCTTCAGGCTGACCTCAAAGTTCATGGAGATGGGTGGGCGAGCCCACTTCTTTTTGTCATTAGTGGGTAGCAGCTCAATCTCGGCACTGATCTGAGATTCCTTCATGCCAGCCATTCGCTTGATCCTACAAAAAAAATAAGCAAAATATATGTAAAACAATACTACCTCAGTTTCATCTTCAACTTTAAAGAGATTTCTGAGAAAGATCTTTTTATTTGTATGTTACGTTTCAATCCTTGGAATTTACAGTTTTAAGTGAATATATTTATTATTGTAAAATTGTCTCCAAAAGGCAAACACATTCTGATATGTAAATGTTCCAGTGAGTATTTGGACAGACAGACGGACAGAGTATTTGGATGGGGGGATGAATGGATGGATGAACGCATACTTTATTTGGATTGATAGATGGATGGATGGATGGATGGATGAGGCATTTGTATTGATGGGTGGAGTATTTGGATGGATGGACAGATGGATGTATAATGTATTTGGATGGGTGGATGAATGGATAAAATATTTGGATGGATGGATGGATGGATGGATGGATGAGGTATTTGTATTGATGGGTGGAGTATTTGGATGAATGGATGGATAAAGTATTTGTATGGATAGATGGAGGTATTTCTATTGATGGGTGGAGTATTTGGATGAATGGATGGATAGATAAAGTATTTGTATGGGTGGATGGATGGATGAAGTATTTGTATTGATGGAGTATTGTATATATTGTAGTGGAGTATTTGGATGGGTGGATGGATGGATGGATAAGTATTGGTATGGATGGATGAATGGATGGATGAGGTATTTGTATTGATGGAGTATTGTATGTATTGTAGTGGAGTATTTGGATGGGTGGATGGATGGAGGTATTTCTATTGATTGGAGTATTGTATGATATGGATAGGATGGAAAAGTATTGGTATGGATGGATGAATGGATGAAGTATTTGTATTGATGGAGTATTGTATATATTGTAGTGGAGTATTTGGATGGGTGGATGGATGAATGGATGAGGTATTTGTATTGATGGAGTATTGTATGTATTGTAGTGGAGTATTTGGATGAATGGATGGATGGATAAAGTATTTGTATGGGTGGATGAATGGATGGAGTATTTGTATTGATGGAGTATTGTATATATTGTAGTGGAGTATTTGTATGGGTGGATGAATGGATGAAGTATTTGTATTGATGGAGTATTGTATATATTGTAGTGGAGTATTTGGATGGGTGAATGAATGGATGAGTATTTGTATTGGATGGAGTATTTGTATTGATGGAGTATTGTATGTATTGTATGGAGTATTTGGATGGTGGATGGATGGAGTATTTGTATGATGAGTATTGTATATATTGTAGTGGAGTATTTGGATGGGTGGATGAATGGATGGATGGAGTATTTGTATTGATGGAGTATTGTATATATTGTAGTGGAGTATTTGGATGGGTGGATGAATGGATGAAGTATTTGTATTGATGGAGTATTGTATATATTGTAGTGGAGTATTTGGATGAATGGATGGATGAGAGTATTTGTATTGATGGAGTATTGTATGTATTGTAGTGGAGTATTTGATGGGTGGATGAATGGATGAAGTATTTGTATTGATGGAGTATTGTATATATTGTAGTGGAGTATTTGTATGGGTGGATGAATGGATGAGGTATTTGTATTGATGGAGTATTGTATATATTGTAGTGGAGTATTTGGATGGGTGGATGAATGGATGAAGTATTTGTATTGATGGAGTATTGTATATATTGTAGTGGAGTATTTGGATGGGTGGATGAATGGATGAAGTATTTGTATTGATGGAGTATTGTATATATTGTAGTGGAGTATTTGGATGGGTGGATGAATGGATGAAGTATTTGTATTGATGGAGTATTGTATATATTGTAGTGGAGTATTTGGATGGGTGGATGGAGTATTTGTATTGATGGAGTATTGTATATATTGTAGTGGAGTATTTGTATGGGTGGATGAATGGATGAAGTATTTGTATTGATGGAGTATTGTATATATTGTAGTGGAGTATTTGTATGGGTGGATGAATGGATGGATGGAGTATTTGTATTGATGGAGTATTGTATATATTGTAGTGGAGTATTTGGATGGGTGGATGAATGGATGAAGTATTTGTATTGATGGAGATGATATATTGTAGTGGAGTATTTGGATGGGTGGATGAATGGATGGATGGAGTATTTGTATTGATGGAGTATTGTATATATTGTAGTGGAGTATTTGGATGGGTGGATGAATGGATGGATGGAGTATTTGGATGCATGGATAGACAAAATAAAATAAAAATTCTGTAGTTTTAAACAAACGGTCCTTGAAATTAGAACCGTAAACCCCGCTATTCCCAGGTTATCCATGACAGCGGGAGCATCTTGAAAAAGAATGAATCAAATTTTGTTTTATGAAATCCTCATTCCCTAGTAGAGGGGTAAAAACTGAACATTTTGAGGGAAATGTGCGAATGGCCAAAACATGAAACCGCAAATGAAGAAAATGAACTTATACAGTAAAATCAAGCCATACTTCCAAACAATGGCGTTCTCACTGGCTTTGTACTTGGCTTTCCCCTTCATACAGATGACCTGAACCCCACTGGTGTTGAGTGGAGTAGGAATGTGCACCTGTAGAGAAACACACAATTTACACTTCAATATATACAACCAATAAGACACTTTGAAAATAATGAATGCCATGTCTGCTGTCAATGTCACCTCTATCTTCTGTGCCAGCAGGGAGGGCTTGAAGTTGGACTTGATCACCACCTTTACCTCCAGCTTGGTGCGGCCCACCTCACGGACCAATGGGATGACTCGGAAGGGGAGGATGATGTCTTTAGTGGTGCGGTACCTGAGACAAGGCACTGTCATTGTGCTGTGTGACACACTCATACGCAGTCACACACACACGCTCTTCACTGACCTCATGAGCTCATAATCTCCATCTGGAGGGATGAAGCTAATACTGCGCTCCGAGTCAAACTTGCTGAGACGGACACACTGGTGGAACGTGCAGTCATCGATCGCAATGGACTGTTTCCCACTGCTGCAGGGGACACAGAGGAGAGAAACGATGAAGCACGAGCAGAGACTGCAGAGAGACCACACACGCATTACTCATCAGGGGTGGGCGGCATGACGGTATATACTGTGTGACGGCAGAAAATGGTCAACTGGTAAAGATTGTGATATATAACGCAGGACATATTCAGATTGCTAGATCGGTGGGAAGGGTCGTTTATGCAATTACATGCGAGAGTGATGAAGAAACATGAACTGATGCGGAAATACAAAGCTTGATGTGTCCCGAACGAGGAAAGGAAAGGTGTTGTTAAGCACAACACAAAGCAGGCTTTACATTGTTTACAATAGTAAAGCAACCTTGCAACTTGGCACATTATGATTTTAACTGATATGTGATGTTTAACAGCTGTGAATGCTGCTTATTACAATTTAGAGAAACTTCTACTAGTGTTGCATAATGTGACATTCATTGGTTACAAAATAATTTTTAAGTTCCAAATCATTTTTATTAAATTCCTCGTTTAATATCTAAACCATTTTTATTTAATTTCCATCAACAATAACTGCACTTCTGTTCAAAAGTCAGTCATTTTTTTATCGCTTTGCAAGAAGTCTCGTGCTTACCAAGGCTGTATTAATTTAACCTAAAATACAGTAACATTGTGAAATATTATTACAGTTTATAGGATCTCATTAATTTATTTTTATATATTATAAAATTAAATGCATTCCTGTGATGCAAAGCTGAATTTTCAGCATCATTACTTTAGTCTTCTGTGTCACATTATCCTTCGGAAATCATTCCAATATGTTGTTTTTCTGCAAAAGAAACGTTTCTTATTATTAAAAAGAAATCTTTCGTAACATTATAAATGCCTTTATTGGCACGTTTTGATCAAAGTGATGCATCCTTGCTAAATAAAAATATACATTTCTTTTAAAATCATACTGACACCAAACGTTTGAATGGTAGATCAGATTGCAATAAATATAATTATTATATTATGCAAGATTGCCGTCATACCGCCTACCTCTGTTACCCACGATGCACAATAACATTCTGCTTATACTGTCATTATATGGGAAAGGATGTTTGTTTCTAGCACGGTGACCACAACACAACTGCACGGGAAGGTCTGTAAGAGGGCTGTGATTTGAGTCAAAAGCGTTCTGTTGTGGTCAGAGGCGAGGGGGACAGGCGTTTGAGGGTCAAAAGATTTTTTTCTAATGAGAATGCTATCAGTTCATTCAGTAAGGGCAGGTAAAACAAGGCCGGGGAAAGACTGTTTGTATGAGACGAGACAAATGAACTCAAGAAAACGCTACGCTCCTTTGCCTAGAGCTGCTAAACACCTCACACATCAGGAAACAATGGCAGTGTCATCCCATACAAAAAGATCATCTTTATTGAGACGTTCGATGGCATGACAAGAAGATAGCTGACAAACGGCTAAGACAGGACGGAGTGAAGGTGATAGATCAGAAGTGAGAGTTACGCTACCTGCCCCCCAACTCACTGAAGTCCAGCGGGAGAGAGGAGAGAGGCACACACATCAACAGAAACAAATAAAGGGCTAAACCAACAGCACCTCAGAATCAAACATTCCTCTGTAAAGATACATATACCTACTAGCACAAAAGGCAACGGGGAGAGAGAGACTGCAAGACGGGATGTTACAGAACACAAAAAAGCCAGGAGGAAAGAATTCGCTCCATGTGAGACTTCCTGTAATATTGTGTCCAACTGTCCTTTCATTCTAAGCTGAGGGGATGATATGAAGAGCTCTTTTCCAAAACGCGATAAACACCAAATTTAAAAAAAAAATGAGTTCGTCATGCCATTTTGCTGTGTACTGAACCTATTCACTGCTCCATCAATGTTTCATGCCAAATCGCTATATTTCCTTGTTTAAAATGTACTGCAAGATGCAGTTCTTTTCCAAACCGCTATAAGCGCCGAACCTGTTTTTAGCCTAAATGCGATATGTCCTCTCGACCAATCAGAATTCGTTCGATCCAACCTGGCGACGCTTTGAAGCGTATGTTTGTGCTCAGTCTTCAAAATGAGTGCTTTAAACTCTAATAACACTTTTGATGGCCTGGATGAGCCAGTGAGACCTACACCTGGGGCAGAAAACGCAGACTGGACAAAGAAAATCACAAAAAAAAATGAAGGTTTTCAGGTGGCGCGTTAATACCCATATTAATACCGCGTTAATAGGGATGTCAATGTAACAGATGTGTATACCAGTAAAGGTGGTGTTTAACCGATTGACGCTGGAGGCTGTAGCCTTTGGCGTTCCTTGTTAGAGCGCCCGCATCCCGCGCCGGAAACCCGGGTTCGAGACCCTCTCGGTGTGATGGTGCGGGGGGGTTACATCAACACAAGGCTGGTGCGACCGGTTTATAGTATGAGTCCCTGATGTCATATGTTGCATGTTCTCTTTTTTTTTTTAAGACAAAGCAACATTAAAAAAAAGGATGGATTTGTAGCGTAAAAAAAATAAAAAATAAACGTTGCATTTATAATCGACAATATTGTTGTTTCATTTAACACTCATTGTTTACCATGTTCAGACTGAGCCAACAGACTATTTTAACAGGATACATTGAATATTAACAAAATGTATGGGTCTAGGTAAAAAAAATGTCATTTTCATGAAAACTATTAAAATGGATTTATAGCGTTTTGGAAAAGAGCTCTTCAAATATAAATCAAAACTATTTCATTTTTAAACTGGCATTTATCATTCATTTTACTTTAACAATGTGATGGATTTTCTAAGTAAATCAGAACATTCAACAGGATTTGATTCATCAGGAATCGACTGGATTGTGAGAAGTTCTTATATGACGGGGAAAATGTGATCAACGGTGTCACTAATGTGCGCCTCCTCAGCTCCAGTGTTTTAACATTCAGGTTTCAACCGTGGGTTTGTGCACCTCTAGGGGTTTGTGATGGAACTGCTGGGGGGGGGGGGGGGGTTGTGAGACAGTGACACAAATACTGATGCTAAATTCAATTTAAAGGGCTCATAAAATGCTTTATATTATATTTCTGGAAATTAGCGTATGCAGTTATCAAATGTTTTGCTTAAAAAAAACTTTTTTTATATATTTGTTCAAAATGATAATATTCCCTGCAATCTTTACCGGTCACAAACACATCATTACAAGAGGAGTTACCTCTTTCAAAAACACAGCTACTGGCAAACATCATCGCACTGTGTCTACACCCAGCCTGTGTGACATGCTTTTGATGCTCAGCGCTAAATTACAGTGATATATGTTTGAACCAGACTGTAATGAACCAGTGATTAATGCACATGATTTACCAAGAGCAAACCTCCTTGATTTGCATATGCATGTTTAGAGGGCATGTAGAGGACAATCATGACATCAAAACGGAGTTTGCTTTGAGGTTGTGCTTTATTTTTTTAATTTTTAGAGTAACATCTTATGTGTGTAAATATCAACAACATTTAGATTTCCCATTACATAACCCCTTAAATATACAAATATGAATTAGTAAAAATGTTAAGTTAAATACAACACTTTAGTTAGGCCTTATGAGGAGTCATTAAATGGTAATTAGTAACAAGCATAAACAATGTTCAATGGTTTACTCACCACAGCGGCTCTCACATTTCCAGTCGAGTGTCATCCAACTCACCTTTTGCCTGAGTCCTCAGTCGTGCCACCTTTGCCCTGCTTGTCGATGACAATCTTGTCGTTCATGCCGAACTTGCACTCTGGCATTCCGCTCAGGTAGCTCTTCATCACCACACGCCCTGAGACATGTGCACTCAACACCTGACCTGCACACACAGATGCACAGAAAGCACCACCACATTACCTTTCAATACAAAGAAATGAATGCCGGTAAAATCCACCATGTAGTACTGTAACTCCCAGCCAGTGGAGGGCAGTAGTCTCACCCTGCGGTGACATCAGCAAGTTCACACTTTCCAGTACATCCAGGAAGAGTTCGTTGCGGCGATATTTGATGCCCTCGCGTCTCCAGCCGATCTGTCCGGTGACCTGACTGGTAATCTGAGACTGCTCCTCTTTCGTCTGAGTGGAAGGAATGCAAAGTGTAGCGTGTGAGAGAAACATGATCACAAACAACATGCCAGATATTTTGTATTGCAAGTCGTCATGCAGAGCATTGTGAAAATATAAAAGTGAGGTATAGAGAGCTTTAGGGATGCTGTATTTGTAGGCCAACGAGTTAAAGGGGTTATATGACGTTGCTAAAAAGAACATTATTTTGTGAATTTGGAGTAATGCAATGTGTTAACGTGGTTTAAGATTCAAAAACATTATTTTACACATATCGTACATTATTGTTGCTCCTCTCTGCTCCACCTTTTTACATGTCAATTTTTTACAAAGCTCATCGTTCTGAAAAGTGCGGCGTTCTCTGATTGGCCAGCTATGCAGTGCGTTGTGATTGGCCGAGTACCTCAAGCATGTGACGGAAGTGATGTAGATTTATGGAGCGTATTTGAAGGAAGGATTTTAGGAAGGCGTGGATGAGTCTTAACTTTTAGGAAGAATTTTGCTTTGAGACTTTAATCTTTGTGACTTCACAAATCTTATATATGCACGGTAGTGATGCGCAGATGAGCTAAAACCTCACCCGAATCCTCAGCTTCAAATAAATTATCCACCTGCCCACACCTATATTGTTGTCCGATTTAGATAATCGTCACATTCAGGGTTCATACGGTCATGAAAAACCAGGAAAAGTCATGGAATTTTAAAACAGCAATTTCCAAGTCTGGAAAGTTTTGGAAAAAATTAAATAAACCCAGAGAGTTTTGGAAAAGTCATGTCTCTGTACAATATAATTATGTTTAATCAGGTCCTGAGTGCGGTATGCGCATATATCGTATTACTCATTCCCGCAGCTTTCGACTTTAAAATTAGGAAAATTCCTTCAAAAAATGTATTCATTATAGCGTGTAGTTCAGATGAGTAAATAAATCCACACAAACCATCAGATCAAATCAGTCACTGAAAACACGCGAGTGATTCAGCACCGCGTCTTCTCTCTTTGACCTTCTCTTTACATCGGCGCATCTAGAGCCCAGCGCTGAGATACAAGACTTTAGCTCACGTTTCGGTACAGTTGACAGAATTTGCATAATTTGTTGCTTCGTCACAAATTTGTATTATTTTTAAGCCTTTTGGTACTGTGCGCTCCCAGTCACATCCAAAGCGCGCTTGTTGTGCTTAAGTGGCCAAATACACCCAAAATGACGTCAACATAGTCGTCCTGGCAGGTATGCTCATAAGCGGTCGGTTTTATCTTAAGTTAATGTAAACAATTGGGAATGAAAACACATGTGTATCAGAATTAGATTCATCAAATAGGTCTTGTGACAGCAGCCTAATAAAGCTGTGCCGTTTGTCATTAATGTTAATTAAACAATAAACGACAGAAAATCCCTCACTGCTCTTGACTAAATAATGTTTTGTTGAATAACTTTTATATGTTCACTTACATTTTATTCAATTGCTGTAGCACACGGTCATATTTTATTTAACACACGTTCATATTTTAGAATATGTAGTTAATATTTTCATCATTAATGATTTATCTTATACACCTGCAAATAATCAAATAGCATTTTTTTTATTACCCGACCCGCAGATCATCCGCAGCGCCTGCAGATATAACCGCCATCTGCGCATCACTAATGCACGGACAAGCGTGTAACACTCCAAAGACAAAGGAAAACAATGAGATCGCATCATATGACCCCCGAGCGCGTCCGGTTAAAAATAGATTTTTGGATAAATTCCTGAAATGAGTTATTTGAAGATTATCATGAACAACAAAACATTGAGTCATAAATAAATTTTGGTCAGCTAATTTTCTGCAACTAGTCCAAAACATCAAAAGTCAATGGGAAAATGATATTGGGTCTTTGTAGAGGGATGATAACTTCCAGACCGGCCTACAAAAATACATGATCACTGCAGCACTCTATGACTGTCTAAGTACAGCTGTGCTTACGTGATGCTGGAAGCAGTGCGTTACAGGTCATCAGGCACGTGGTGAGCAGTGATGCGAGGATGAAGAAGACAGAAACATTAACACAGTTCAGTTTCCATCATTCAACGAAGGCTGTGCTCCATGAAATCAGATCTCAACACTTCTCTTACAGGTACATTAAGTGTTCATTTTCATAAAGCATTCACATATTAGAAAACCTAATGGACCAACTGCTGGTGTTTCATGCAGAACGCACCTGGCTCTTAATACCCTGTTGAGTAATGAAGGTCTTCAATGCTCCGGTCTCAGAGTTCTGGGGGTACCCAAAATCCAGGATCTCTACAGTAAGTACAGGCGAAGAGAAAAAACATGACTGTGTTGAACTAATACATGCCACAGAATCCATAGAGTCAAAATCTGAGTTTTGGTTTTGAACTTTTGGATCATGTGTTGAGGTCATACTGGTGTACCCTCTTAAACATGTTAACAAAAACTTTTAGAAAAAAATATTAAATTAATAATATGATGGAACACAAAACTATATCATAAATAAGTATACATTTTAAATGTATATAATTTAGGGAGTTAAATTATGGACAATTTACCATTTTAATATTTTAAATAATATTTATTAAAGTTATTGTTTACTTTTAAATCAATGTAATGTTATTATTATAATTATATATATAATTTAATATACAAGTATGTGTGTGTATGATTTAAATGAAATGTAATTTTTCAGTATTTAAATTAAATCATAATGTTGTTCAAGTAAAAGACCATCAAAATTATTTAAAAAATGTGTCATTGCTTCTGTCTATTGTACACTGTCTGTAAAGTGAGATTGTATATGGAAGGGGTGTAAACTACAGCTTAAAACATTTTTGTATAAAGAAAATCGTGCTCATCAATGCATGTTATTGAGTCTTAAATGTCAAGTATCACAAGGGATTCAACATATTACATTTCACTTCTGATTATACCCTGTATAATTTATTATGTGACAAATAAAGAAACCTTGACCTTTGACCTTGTCATCATAATCAGTCATGGCAGTTCTGCAGAGCTGCTTTATAGCTGAAAGTAAATTGTTTCATAACTGATTAACTGTGCAAGTGTTATTTTCCAGTGTATTACTGTGAGACTGCTTTGAAACGGTCTGTATTAAAGGAACACACTGGAAATAGGCAAATTTTACGACTCCCCTAGAGTTAAACAGTTGAGTTTTGCCACTTTTGAATCCATTCAGCCGATCTCCGGGTCTGGCGGGAGCACTTTTAGCATAGCTTAGCATAGATCATTGAATCGGATTAGACTCGGATTGAATCGGATTAGACCTATTTAAAGCTGGACTCTTCTGTAGTTACATCGTGTACTAAGACCGACGGAAACAGAAGAGTTGTGATTTTCTAGGCAGATTTGTCTAGGAACTATACTCTCATACTCTCAACTATACTCGCGTAATAATCCAGGAACTTTGCTGCCGTACCATGGGTGCAGCAGGCGCAATGATATTACGCAGCGCCTGAAAGTAGTCCCCTGCTATATCATAACTAGTTACCTAGCTGTAGTATACTAAGTATCTTAGTACACGATGTAACTACAGGAGTCGAGCTTTAAATAGGAAAATTATCGAAACTCTTTGGTCATTTTTGAGCGCGATGCTAATGGTCTAATCCGATTCAATGATCTATGCTAAGCTAAAAGTGCTCCCGCCAGACCCGGAGATCGGCTGAATGGATTCAAAAATGGCAAAACTCAACTGTTTTAGGGTGAATCCCAATTCTCTGTCTTACCCCTTCCCCTTAGTTTAGCGCATTCACGTGAGATTAAGGGGTAATTCTGGTTTTGATCGAGGGCTAAGGGTAAGGGGACGGGGTAGATACTAGGGATGTGCATTTTAAGCAAAAGTAATATTCGATAATCGCTGTGTATTATTCGATTACTATTCGAAAATCGCACCCCTCCCGCGCATGTACCCACGCACACGCTCACACACACACACACAACACACACACATAAACAGAGAGGGGGAGAGAAACCATCCAGGCTTTCAATCTGTAAGATAACAGTTTAATTAATTAGAGAATAGTCTATCTTAACCTGAGCCAATTAATGGTCGTAACTTATGATTGCTGAAACATATTAATATAACATAACCGAATGAGGCATTTATTAACAGAACAGTCCGTCGATTATCAACTGCGTATAAGGTTAGGACAGTTCTATTTTAAAAATGAGCATGAACATTCATATTATAAAAAAACGTAACCGTTTGATTAATTAATGAATGAATATTATGGCATATAAACATATTACGCATGTTTTGTGTTTTTATTACGCTAAACAGAATATCATTCTTAAAACATTATGCGCTAAAACATTGTGAACAGCCTGAATGACGGCACTTATTATGTGAACATTAATTTTAACGTGTCATAACAATAACCTATTTCATATATATATGACATATATATATATATATATAAAATCATTTATTTGAATTAGCGAGAGAGAGAGAGAGAGAGAGAGAGGGGTATGAAAGTTGCGCGTGTACCTGCATCTGCGCGTCTCTCTATACAAGCAATGAGGCTTAGTTACTTCAAAAACAGCGATTTCACCCCCTCATTGCAGAGAAACATAATGTTGCGAGTCAGTAGCCTATCGAAGCTATTTTACTAAGAAACAGTTTCCGTGCTGTTTGTGCGCTGCGCTGCGCGATCTCAGATATCTGTGTGCAATAATGTGTGTGCGCGTGCGTCTATGAAAGCAGCGTAGCCTCTGAATATAGTTTTGGTTTAGCTGCAAACCCAAGCCCGAAGCTATCCATTAAACATTAACCCAACCCGAAAGCATTTCGGGACCCGCAGGCTCGGGTCGGGAAGCAGACCTCTATCATGAACAGCCTGAATGACGGCACTTATTATGTGAACATTAATTTTAACGTCTGTTTTCATAACAATAACCTATTTCATATATTAAATGTTCACATGCTCTGGAAGAAGACGAGAGTGCAATCTGTTCACACTTAGTCCGGGGAACTTTTAATTGAAACGAGGGAACGAATATAGATCCCTGCAGCTTTTCAGAATTCTCCGCATGTGTCCGACCGGAGCCCGTGTCTTTCTCTCTCTCTCTCCTCCACATTAAAAAGCTGCTGCTGCAGCCATTAAAATAGTTCCGAATAATTCGTTTCGTTTCTTTATTCATTTAATTCAGAAATATGATTGGAACATTTTATGTTTTTAAATTCAAGTTGTAACGTATATTGGCAGGAATTCAACTCTACAAGTCACCAGAAGGGGGGCAGCTAAAGAATCAGCGTCTCTCTAAAACCCCTCCCCCTTTGCATCAGCGCGCGATTTCGTCCGGTCACAGAACAAAGAGAAATGGCCACTAGAAGATTTCCAAGAGACATTCATTTCATGATAATAATTCATCTACACAAGGAACATGTGGATATTAATTGTGGTACTCTTTCTCTCATAGGCTTGTGGAATATGAATTATTTGGGAAAACGTGGGCTGATTTCTAATCATACTTTAAGCTGGAATGTTTAGGTTGTGTTTAGACTTTTATGAATGGTTGCAAAATTATATGAATCAATAAGATAACGAATGTGATATTATAATGTGTAAACCTGATAAGAGTTTTAATACATGGGTAAAAGTTATTTCTCATCGCATGAAAAATGCCTTGCAAGAGCAGCCGTGCAGGCGGGGCTTCGCCCCGTACCGACGCTCTGATTGGACCAGCCGCCTTTAGGGATGTCCAAAAAAACGGACTGTTTAAAACGACGCGCGAGTGACGCGCCCTCTCTCTTCTTCTGGCGCTCTGACTCTCTTGAACATGGCTTGAACATCTCTGAAGCTGCGCCCTCCAACGTGCGTGCCGGTCCGCTGGACTCTCGCCTTGAAAACCAACCATTTATGGGTCTAAGACTGTGCCAAAGCCGTAACGGAGCCACGAATTCGACGATTGCAGAGGAGAGCTTTCCCGGTGACGTCACGAGAGCAACCGAAGGAGCCCGAGCTGAACACGTGACACCCGAAACAAAGAACTCACGCGGGAAACGAAATCAACTTCGAGCCTGCTTTAAACCAATCCAAGCAAGTACAAACTGAATTCCTAATCCTGACTAAACCGTTAAAATTCGATCTGAATGCAGTAACAAAGCAGAGATTTGTTCGTGATCATTTTCTGGTTAGTTAAGCTATGAAGTAGAAAGAATGGTATTCTTTCACACACAGTCACCCTCAAAACTCTCGTATGCCTATGTGTGTGTATGTCTATGTCTTATCAGTTAATCCATTTATGTTAGAATAGCAATATCACGAATAAACCTTTTCCATTTTATAAACAAGTGTCTCTGAAATATGATTTTAAGTATTTTCATCCTTATTTTGCCCAACGATAACGCAACCTAGCTCAAACTCGAGTAATTATTAATCTCGTTTATTGTTACCGGGGGCCACGGAATGGAAGCGAGATTGTAATTGAGAGTAACAGAATGTACCTTTTAGTGATTGCTGGACAAGCACTTAATAAGGTGTAAACTGTAGGTTAAATATTAATATGACTTTAATCAAGCCATATTAAATATTTAATAACTAATTCCCGGAGCTGAAACAATAGCTCTATATTAAACTGTATTTTATTACAAAGTTTTAGTTTTTTTAAATACCAGCGGCCAGCGCAAGTTTGATCAGTTTATCTTTTTCAAATAAATAACTAAATAAATAAGATTAATGTCATATTTGAAGAATAAAGTCAAAATTACAATAATAAAATCATGTTATATTGCGTGAAGTTAAAGTGAAAATTACACCTGAATACTCTGCTAATAAAAAAAAAAGTCTGTGGCATCCAACATGTCATTATTCACATTTAACACGAAAAACAGCACAAATATTTTTTACATAAATATTTATGGTTATCAACCAGTGGAATATTACATTATTTATTCAACAAAAAAATTGAATGCAGCGAGCTGGTCACGACTTCATAAGTGGGAAACCGGACGTTTCTGATAGCACGTGAAGGTGGCAGAGAAGCGCTCTCGCTCAGTGCAGGGGAGTGCATCGGTTTTTTTTTACTTTGTGGATTATTATTTTGAGTTGTTTTTTGATGCTGAAACAAACGGCCCTCTCTCTATGTATTGGCTTAACAGATCTATTGTTCACGCAATCAGGATGCACGTATCAGAAGTTCCGTGCTCCGGCGCGGTTAGAGCTCACACTATATGTGTGCCGCGCCAGAGTCCAAATGAACACTCTGGCCCACCTCTTACAAACAAGCCAGGGCCTGCTAAACAAACCGCGTCCGAGCGCGTCACGGAGTGATCACTTTACTCAAACGAACAGGGATTTGGGGCTCAGACGCGGCTCGGGGATGGTTCAAAACACCCAGTGTGGGTAAACCTTTAGAAAATAATCGCATAACCTAATCGATATTCTATAATTAAATTGACTATTCGAATATTCGAAAATCGTGACCCATCCCTAGTAGATACCCCTTAAAACCAAGCATTTCCGCGAGCTTACTTGAAACCAAGCGGTACCCAGAACACACTGATCCAGATCATCCAGAGAGTATTTTCATCTTAAATAATTTATTTAAAATTACGACAGTCTTGTTTTGTGCTCTACACAGTCCTGTAACTTACATATATATTTGCAACCATGCTCTTAATTGAAACGTTTAAAAAAAAAAAAAAAAATCGCTATTTTTCCACGCTAACGTTACATTGCTGGTTTGCACAACAGTCCTGCGTTTCTCTGACTAGAGAAAACATCACTAAAACCCACGCATTCGACAAACACACACTTTTAGACGGAGAGTTTGTGATCAAACACACACTTTTAGACGGAGAGTTTGTGATCAAACACACACTTTTAGACGGAGAGTTTGTGATCAAACACACACTTTTAGACGGAGAGTTTGTGATCAAACACACACTTTTAGACGGAGAGTTTGTGATCAAACACACACTTTTAGACGGAGAGTTTGTGATCAAACACACACTTTTAGACGGAGAGTTTGTGATCAAACACACACTTTTAGACGGAGAGTTTGTGATCAAACACACACTTTTAGACGGAGAGTTTGTGATCAAACACACACTTTTAGACGGAGAGTTTGTGATCAAACACACACTTTTAGACGGAGAGTTTGTGATCAAACACACACTTTTAGACGGAGAGTTTGTGATCAAACACACACTTTTAGACGGAGAGTTTGTGATCAAACACACACTTTTAGACGGAGAGTTTGTGATCAAACACACACTTTCAGACGGAGAGTTTGTGATCAACACTTGTCTCCTCTGGTGACGTAGCAGCAGCTAGTGATGATGTATGATGACGTAACAGCAACCAAGTGTCGTCTCGTTTCATAAGGGTATGTTTTCACCCCTAGCGCTCACCACTCGGTTTCGAGGGACAAGGACTAGGGGTAAGACGAAGGGGAAGGGGTGAGACAGAGAAATGGGATTCACCCTTACTCTAGGGGAGTCATAAAATGAGCCCATTTCCAAATAAAGTGGAGTTTTCCTTTAAGTGCTATCCAAACAGATGTGACTTCACTTGTATGTTAACAGCATCCATCTCAGAGAGCAGAGGAAATGTCTGTCTGTCTGTGCAGTATTTTCTTTAGGTGTTGATTTTCTCATCGACATTTCATAAAAATCAAAACCTAAAAAAACAACAGCACAACAGTTGTGGGAGAGTTCATGGCTGGAACTGGAGGGAAAAGAACTCAACTGCAGTGTAATCAATGTTACGTCAAGCAACAGACAGGCGAATACTTTTTACTTAATAATTTAAGGATGATTCAGGAAAGAGAAGTCCTCATACCATCGAGAAGCTCGTAGATCAACACAAAGTTGTTCTTGATGTTTTCCTCGCTGATCTTGCCGAAATAGGCAGTCATGACGTCACACATCTTATAGAGGAACTCAAAGACCATGGCTGCGTTGACATTCTGCTTGGTGACAGCAGCCAGCCAGATGTTGGAGCGCTTGACGTGGAAGAAGCTGGTGCGGGCGATGTTACTGACGGGTGAGCGTACCTGCTGACGGGCGTGGATCACGTTCACGCGGAACGCATCCACCGCATTCCTCCTGCCGAAAGACCATCAAGATGGTGTGAGATTGGAGTAGATTTACCCGAAACATGATTGTTAGATTAACCAACTAAACATAAAAATTATAAATTGATTATTTGACAATAGTTCCAAAACGAGCTGGAATCCACCTAAAATCGCTCATAATTCTGATATCAAAAACTCAACACCTCCAATAAACTGAAACATTGAACATGATTGGATTGCTCTACTTAAAGGGGACCTATTATGCCTATTTTTACAAGATGTAAAATAAGTATCTGATGTCCCCAGAGCATATATGTGAAGTTTTAGCTCAATATACCCCACAGATACATTTTTATAGCTTGTTAAAATTGCTAAAATCACTTTTAGGGTATGAGCCAAAACGCACTGATTTTGAGTATGTTGCTTTAAATGCAAATGAGCTGGTGCTCCCGGAGAAGAGGGCGGAGCTTCAAGAGCTCAAGCTCCCGCATTAGCAGTGCTAGACTTGGCAAATAAACTTTCCACTATTAACACAAGCCTGTTATCTTTACAGAAACCGTACTTGGTTTCAAAGTCAGTCATCTGATTATACTGTACATAATTAAGGCACGTTTATGAATTACACAGCGAGCACGGCGGAATAAAAATAACATAGCTGGTCTCATGCTATCACAAACTTTATAAGTTCCACTTCTGATCATGAGTTCGACCACTTCAAGCGATCGAATCACATTGCTTTCATATGCAACTTTTAACTACCACATTCCTATTTAAGATCATTCTGGTAGCACTTGAAGACAGCAGCAGCGAAAAGAGGCAGAGACAATGATAGCTTCAGCAATTAGCCTAACAGAGTGCTAAGAAGCTCTTTCAATAAGGCAATTTGGAAAACAAACGCCTGATACTTTGTCTGGAGCTAGGGGTGGGCGATATGGAAAAAATATAATATCACAATTTTTTTTAGAAAAATCACGATTCACGATTTTATCACGATTCTTTGTCATGTTGGTTTTACTATTTTGCAAGTTGTCTGAGCAGTACAGCCAAATTAATTTCCCTATTATAAAGTCTTTCAAGGTAACAAAAAAAAGGGGGGAAAAAAGAACAGTAGATATTTATAATAATAATAATTTGTTACATTTATATAACACTTTTCTGGGTACTCAAAGCGCTTTATATAGAGGGGGGGGGGGGGTCTCCTCATCCACCACCAATGTGCAGCATCCACCTGCATGATGTGACGGCAGCCATAGTGCACCAGAACCCCCCCCCACACACACACCAGCTACAGGTGGAGAGGAGACAGAGTGATGAAGCCAATCAGTGTATGGGGATGATCAGGAGGTCATGATGGACAATTTAGGCCAAAGATAAATAAAAAAATGTATCTTTCTCATTAAAAATAAGAACAAAGACACAGATTACAAATACACATAATATACAAGTAAAACAAACAGTGCTTTATTTCCAGGTACAATAGATGTATTTAGCATGAGCTTCAAGAAACTGAATGAGCAAATGTAAAAATTAAACATTATATAGACTGATTCCTAAAGCAACTGTATTAAAGTTTTTCAGTCAAGAATAGTGAGTGATTTTTCTCTGTGTTTTGTTGTTTTATTAACGTTAAATAAATAGTTCACCCGATAATAAAAATGATGCCATCCGTCTGTCGATTCTGTCATGGTGTTTTATTGTTATACCATCATTCACTCAAAAGTTGTTTTAAACCTCAGTGAGTTTCTTTCTTCTGCTGAACGTAAATGCTATTTTGAGGAACAAGGAAAACCAAACAGTTTCTGGTCCTCGGTGACTTACACATTTTCCCTTCTATTAAAGTCAATGTGGACCAGCAACTGTTTGGTAACCCAGATTCACCAAAATATCTTATCTTGTGTTCAGCACAAGAAATAAATGAATACAGGTTTGGGACAACATGAGAGTGAGTAAATAATGACAGAAATAAAATTGTAGGGTGAACTATCCCTTTAATGACAGTCGGCTGTTTAATACTGTCTCTTTAAGACCCATATGCAGGCACGCATCCGTTTGTCTCAGCTGTTGTTTACTTTCGTTTTAGAAATAACAAACTGAGTCTATATGTAAACCTTGTGTGTTTCGACCGTAACTTAGTTCAGTGATCAGGCGCTGTTTGACAGGGTTTTAGTGCGCGCGCTTCTGGTGTATGCGCTCAGAAAAAATGGACGTCAGACCAGCGCGCGAATGAAACGTTTAACCGGCAAGACTTGTATTATATATTATATGTAAATAATGCACTTTTGCGATCGTGAATAAGTGCAGTGTGCTGTCAGAGTAACTCTACCGCTGTATGTCGTGTTGTACACTATATAGAGACGGAGGCGCCAGAACTGTTACTGATAGACGGTGCGCTGTAGCACGATACTACCATATTTCTTCAAAAGCAGATCGTGGAGACATTTTTATCGTCCACGATCAAATATAGTCATATCGTACACCCCTACATGCAAGTATAGCTGAAATCAAAGCACAGCTATTGTTATTATCTAGTGTATATGAGTTCATCAGACGAGGGCTTGTTATGTAGTCTTAATGGGTCGCGTTTCAATCTCGTTGTCTGACAACAGAAACAGTCAAATATATAAATGAAATCCGTTTTATTGAGAACCAAGCTGCATCAAAATACAGTATGTGAGCACAGAGAGGGAAACATTTTTAATAATAATGTTCAGAAGAAGAGCTGCTGTGTGCAGAAATGTAAACAGGTTTGTGTCAGTACATTGATCAGTGCAAAGAAAGTGAAGTAATGGGAACCTGGAGTTTCTTTTTTCATGTGTCTAATAGACATGAACAAGTTCTTTGAAAAACACCTATTACCTTTGAAACATGTCTACATTTACATTTTACTTTTATGCATTTAGCAGACGCTTTTATCCAAAGGTTATACATTTATTGCCAGTATGTGTGTTTCCTGGGAATCGAACCCACAACCTTTGCGCTGCTAACACAATGCTCTACCACTGAGCCACAGGAACATAGCCTTCATGCTCTATGTTGACTATGGCTTCAATAATAATAAACATACATTCGCATAAAGCATCCATATTTGAAGAGCTCTTTTCCAAAACGCTATAAATCCATTTTAATAGTTTTCATGAAAATGACATTTTTTTACCTAGACCCATACATTTAGTTAATATTCAATGTATCCTGTTAAAATGGTCTGTTGGCTCAGTCTGAACATGTTGAACAATGATTGTTAAATGAAACAACAATATTGTCGATTATAAATTCAAAGTTTATTTTTTTCAAAACGCTAAAAATCCATCCTTTTTTTCAAAAAAATATTTGGTTTATGTCTCTTTTTTTTTTTAAACAAAAAAAAAAACAAGAGAACATGCAACATATGACATCAGGACTCATACTATAAATTAATATAAATCAAATAAATGCAAATGCATGAAATAAATAACAGGCAAATAAAATAAATAGTAACAAACTAAATAGTAAAATTAAATAAATATTTTCAATTTCATGTTTCAATATTGTCCACCACATAAAACAAATAATTTAAAAATAACACTAATTAAATAAAAAATACAACAATGTTAACATTACATTCAAATCATTTCGTAACACATTTAGGCTAATAGTCATTCAGTGCCGAACCTGTAAAAAGTAATGATAGTAATAAAAACAATATTCAATAGTCAAGTTATTTAACAATACATTCAAAGTCTTTTTTTTTAGTAAAGTGTCAAACCTGTAACAAGTAGGACCAATTTGTCCACTACATATGCATAAAAAAAAATATATATATTAAAAATATTCAATAATGATAACGATATTCAACAGGCAAGTCATTCAGTAATACAGTAATTGTTTGGTCTTTTATAAAACTTGTTGAAATTCATCATCAGCTCGTCCGGTGACAGCTTCTCGGCCTGACAGAAACCGGTCGCACCAGCCTTGTGTTGACATCCCACAGTGGGTATTAACGAGCCACCTGAGTGACAAACCTTATTTTTTGTTGTTTTTTATGATTTTCTTTGTCCAGTCGGCGTTTTCTACCCCCAGGTGTAGGTCTCAAAAGTGTTATTAGAGTTTAAAGCACTCATTTTGAAGACTGAGCACAAACAAACGCTTCAAAGCGTCGTCATGTTGGATTGCATCAAGCGAATTCTGATTGGTCGAGAGGATATATCGCATTTAGGCTAAAAACAGGTTTGGCGCTTATAGCGGTTTGGAAAAGAACTGGATCTTGCAGTACATTTTAAACAAGGAAATATAGCGATTTGGCATGAAACATTGATGGAGCAGTGAATAGGTTCAGTACACAGCAAATGACATGACAAAATATATTTTTTTTAATTTGGCGTTTATCGCGTTTTGGAAAAGAGCTCTTCATTTGTCCATGCCCATGTTGAGTATTACAAACTTGAAAAGTATTAATTTAAGGTACATTTAGAACAAATTAAAATGTGCGATTAATTGCGAGTTAACTCGTGACAATCATGTGATTAATCACGATTAAATATATTAATCGATTGACAGCCCTAGTTAATATATTTAACATTTTGTTTAGAAAAAATGTATAATAAATGAGAAGTTCCCTTTTTTCCTCGAGCCCCTGCCCCTCAAAGTTCTGTGCACGTCCCTGACCGTGGAGCAGCATTGACAAGTTTCTTTGCTCCTGGATGTGTGAGCTGCGCTATCTCCGATATGTGTGTGTGTGTGTGAGTGTGTGTGATGTGTGTGTGTGCATCAGTGAGCAGCGCATTCATATAGAACGGTAAGGCTCTAAAGCACACCAGTATAGGTGTGTGTATTGTAGGAGCTAGACAACGTATGATGGTATAGTAGTGGTGTCCCAATTCTTAGGGGAACTCTTTTCACCCCTACCTCTTGACACTCTTGCCTTGTCCAAATACCCACACTTGCTGTCTTGGTCAATTGAGAGAGTGTGCGCGTGACAATAAGTAAGTGAGCAAGACTGTCCCAGGTCTTAAAAACGGCAACATTTACATTTATGCATTTAGCAGACGCTTTTATCCTAAGCGACTTACAGTGCATTCAGGCAATACATTTTTTGTCAGTATGTGTGTTCCCTGGGAAGCGAACCCACAACCTTTGTGCTGCTAACACAATGCTCTAACCACTGAGCCACGAGGAACACAGGCAACGCGCAGTGCTCTAAATGCACACTAAATCCACACCATATCAGTGTATCCCATCATGCATCATGTTCTGGAAATAAATAGAGGTAACAGAAACCTTTCCCATGCAAGTTAAATATTAATATAATAGTTAGATATTACAAATAATTTGGTAGAAAAAAAAATGTGTTTTTACATTTTATTGGTGCACAGATGAGTAGTGGTGATATTCATTTTGTACAACATTTGCAACTGCTTTTTATCATTTAATTAGAAGCTCCACAGATTAAAATGATATCATGTTATAGGGACTACTGAATGTGAACAGACATTTAGAAGTTGATTTTAAAATGCAAAGTATTTAAAATAATAAAATAAAACTAACACTTGCATTTTTAGAACACTGTGTGTCGCATCAGGTAATGAAGGGTTCGACACACACTTGTGGTCTTCATCCTCACTTGAACACTTGGGCCAAACACAGGAAATACATCATAAGTTGTCAAGTGCAAAGTCTGCAAGTGTGGGTGTTTTGGACAAGGCATCTGTTTCAAGGGACAAGGGGAAGGCGTAGGGAAGGGGTATGACATAGAATTGGGATTGGGCCTTAATTTCATGAATATTTAAATGCTGTCTAGGTAGGTACCTCAGCAGATTTTGGAACCAAGCTTATGTTCCTTTATCACTCACTGGGTTTATATATAAAAATAATCATCATCACTTCATTTTAGCTGTCTGTTTTTATGCTACATACACTGTTTCAGCCAATCTCGTCTTCTTCCCAGAGTTCCCTTTCCTCCAGCCACACTCGACATGCACACGCACTGCGCCTTCATCTAATGATCTCTTTCTCATACAGCTCTGCATGCGTGCATGAACACACACACACACACACACACACACACACACACACCACAGTATGAGTTGGCAGCGATG
This sequence comes from Schizopygopsis pylzovi, assembly GCA_027422435.1. NCBI lineage: Eukaryota > Metazoa > Chordata > Actinopteri > Cypriniformes > Cyprinidae > Schizopygopsis > Schizopygopsis pylzovi. The sequence continues at coordinate 30,899,381 of CM049824.1, read as the reverse complement.
TACAGACCCACTGTATCATAGCAACCCTTCTCTGAACAGACCATCTCTGTGGTTTTAAAGGATGTCTGGATCTTCCAGAAAGGAACTTCCATGCAATCAGAGGCCTAAAATGTATTCTAAAATTCTAACAGTGATCTCAAATGTATCTTTATTGTATTCCACACTCTTTTATCTTTACATCCCAGCTGAAGATTGAACTGAGTCACACATAAAAACAGGTGGGTCACAACATTTGACTGCTTTTATTCCTACAGAATCAAATGAAACAGATCCGATAGGGTGAATAAGGAAGGAAAAAATGTGGAAAAGGAAGCAAATCGACACATCAGGAAACCTTGATATGCATGAACATGAAGGACACACATACACTTAATGTTATAACTAGATCTACCTCCTGTTGAAGCAATCAAAGCCCAACAACCTCACGTTTCACACGTTACGATGACTTACCCGATGTCATCACGATAGACACGGGAGATCAGCACCTCGCCCTTGTGGTTGTAGATGAAGAGTCCTCCGATCATGTTGGTGGTCTCACTCAGTGTTCACAAGCCATGCTGGAAAACTGAATAAAGAGGCGGAGCAAAGCTGTCAGTCACTGAATGGGGAACTCGTTAAAAAGACTTTCAATTGTATATACACTAGTGTTGGGCGATATATGATCAATTGCCATATCGTCAGTCAGTGAGATTGCCGATACACAATATTATCGTGCTAATTTATTTAACTATTTCCTTAGTTTCATTGCCAGAAAGTGAACCAACTCCAGCGTAAGGATAAAAGAAGCCTAATGTTTTTAATTAGAGATGTTCCGATACCGATTCCTAGCCCTGTATGAATTGATGCATTCATTTTATGGTGTGCTTCACCATATATAGAGTCTGGCGAGTAACAACACAAATAGATGCTTAGAAAATGACAGCTTTATAAATATCTAAAAGTGCACATCAGTCAGTCAAGCATGAATATATTATGACAAGTGAATATATTATGAATCAAGTATTATTTAATTATATAACATTAGTAATTAGAATTAAAACTTGGTAACCATGTATGAATGCACATTAGTCATTTTAACTGAACTTAGGACTGGTGGTGGTGCTTTTTTGGTCATTCAGTGTGGGGAAAAAATATCAATAATACTGATAAGATAATAATCATACTATGAATTCTACTAAGAACAATATAAAACGCACTAAGGATTAACGAGCTGCCGGATTCATGAATATTAATCACGTTATCTGCATTCGCTCGAACTGATTTGCTGAAATCAAAACAGGGACGATAATAGGCGAGCGCCAGCCAATGAGATTGCCGTTTGCGCATTAGCTCCGCCTACTTCCGGAGAACCCGGCAGTTCTTAAAAGCTGAGAATTCTAAACGAACTCGAAAGTTCTTTTGACAGGAAAATACAACAAAGAATATAGTTTACATACCATACAGAACTGACTCTCTCTCTTTCTCTCTCTCTCTCTGCGTGTGAGGAAAAAAGCAAAGCAACAGCAAGTCGTGTACCTCACACTAGAGCTTACGGTACGTCAAATACAGGTGTGCAGCGCATCCATTCAGATGAACTGAATAACAGCACAGATCGCTTGACGGAGAGTTAAACTCTCGTGTGGTCAGGGTTAATGAAAATATATCTGTGCTAAACTTATACACAGCCTCACACTCACACACTGGTGAGTAATATCTGAGCACTCATTAGCCAGTGGCTAGTATTAGACCTAATTTAGTCGCCCAGGGAGAAGATTTCGCCGCATATGCGAGTGATTTACTGGAAATGTGCCATCACGTTTGTATTTCTTCCTTGCTGCTTTATATAGTGGTTGCTTGTGGAAACACAACTTCCGGTGTTTGCATTCTGAGCAGCGAAGAAGAGTTGATTTCCGATTTGCAGCGTTAAGCAAAGCTAGCGGTCATAACTATAGGTCTCGTGTAAGAACATGTATCGGATCAGAACCTGGGTTCAAGTACTCGCCGATACAGATGCCAGAATTTGGTGTGGTATCGGAGGAATTTCAGATACTAGTATCGGAACAACCCCATTTGTAATATAACTGAATTTGTTTTTAACATAGGGGTGAGCGATATTGAAAAAAAATGTTTTTTTCTGATCATTTTGATAATTAGACGATATTTTGCCGAGTGTGTTATTGTGCTAATATCTGAATACCGTGCACAGCTGCAGTTTATGATATTCTTCATATTATGTGTGCTCAGTTCACATCAGTGATTAATCAATCTTTTCATTTAAGTTTAAATTAGATTTTTACCTTTTAATAAAGCCATTTTGTTTCTAAAAGTGTACATCTTTTGAGTCAAAATTTTACATTTAACCAGTCAATTAAGATGATACACATTTAGGCTGCTCCCAAACACATTAAACCAGTATCATCAACATGAATCTCTGCAGAAGCTGCATCTGAAGATGTATTCACACACTGTTTAATGCAGCTCAGAGGGATTTAACCAGTTACAAATGCATCATTTTGTGACATTTTAAACATTGAATACTGATATTTAAAATTATTTTACAAATGAAAAGAGACCTTAAATTTAAAACATTTGCAAAATACTCGATATTGTCAAATTGCACATCGTTACAACAACAATTACGATATTATCGCAGACGATATATATCGCACACCCCTAATTTAACATGATAGCAATTTCAAAGAAACATTGTAAGTTACTAATTATAATGCTTACAATTCCTTGGTTATTCATTAAACAGCTACATTAAACGAGTAAAGAACATTTACATTACCAAAGAACATCCTTGCTGACTTCTGTCTAGTGCAAGTATATGCTCTTTAAAAAACACTCCTGTTATAATTAGTGTTATATAGCCTGATACTACTACGACTGGGCGATCTGACCTAAAATCAAAACCTCGATTAATTGAACATTTTCCCTTGAATATGATTTTTTTTTTTTTTTTTGGCCTCATAGTTCATTAAAGGGTTGTAGTGTAAAAATACTCCACTATTAAATGTGGGACTTTTTTTTTATTATGAAAGAGTTCATTTCTTATCTGTGTGATGTTTTATTGTAAAAAGCAAGTTTCCAAAAAAAATAAAGAATGCTACATTTTTTGCAACCACAAGCATTAATAGGATTAAAAAAACAAAATAATCGACATGGGAAAATTACATCATTAAAGGTTCTGAATTTCAGTTTCAATTAATCGTCCAACCCTAACTACTACTACTATTACTACTACTACTAATAATAATAATAATAATAATAGTCTTGTTATCGTCGAAGGCATCAGCCACAGGCGACATCTGACTATCCTCGATACTATCGTCTATTGGCACAACCCTAATGTACACACAATGATATTTGTTGCATTATATTTAAATATTCAAATGTTATTTTTTATTGCTATATTTCAATCAACAGCTTTGACTTTTAAAAACTTATTTTCAAGGTTATTTGTTAAAATGTACAAGAAAAACAGACCTGCCTTAGAAGCTTAACAAGAGATTAAAAAGCACAACCACGAAGATGCTGCAAACACGTGGAGATCTTCCACTAATACCCCGCTCCTGTAATCCTCTCGGTTTAACACCTCAGACAGATATAAATATACCCCTTACAGAAATCAAGCTAAAAACCTGAACAATAAATACGACAAAACAAAGACCTAACCAAACAAAGATGGACATTCAAATATTCTGTCATTAAGTGGAAATGATCTGTGACAGACACATTAGGACAAATTATTTGTGTTCACATAAGAATATGTATTTATTTGAATTGGATAATAAGGAGGAGTAAACCGTGACAGCTTTTGCGTGAACTATCCGTATACAGCTTCAAGACTGCAGAAAACCTCACTAATGAACCGACTCATTTCAGTCTGCTCTGATGATGAATGCTTAACCGTCTAATCATGCTTAACCCTGTAACGTCTACTGCATTATATTTGACACATGAATTTATAAGCCTTCTAGTCATCACGATCAAAACTTGGATCAGAGCCGGTGACAATTTACTCCCAGCCTTCTGTCATCAAGGATAGCTTATACTTCTTTAGCAAGTGAAATGCCTTTTATTATGGGCTAGACTGTAAAAATGTCCACCTTCAGGTCATGGTTCACACGTCTTTTTACTGTGAAATCTTCACTGATATTTAAAAGCAAGAAAAGCTTCATACTGTTGGTAATATTTCAAGATAAGCAACTTAGGTTTACTTGATTATCCATAATTATTATATATTAAAAAAACCATGTTAAAATGTAATCAAATATGATCATCAGGCTTTTGAGGAAAGCTTGTTTTTCATCTCTCAATCATTGTATTGCACTGATTTGCCTCCTCAATAAAAAAAACAGATTTAATTATAAAATTAAGCATTTAAATATGTCTTACTAAGACAGTCTATTATTGGGAGATAAGTGTCAAGTGATATCTACAAGCCGTATTAATATCAGCATTTGTCCCCTGAATAATATTGATAGGATTTTCCTCCTCAAATATGTGCTCCATAATATTCTTCCGATATCATACTATATGAGCCATAAAAGCCTGATGTATCAAATATGATGCAAAAAAATAAAACACATATGCAAACATTTATATTTTGTCTACAGGTTCTCTCCCACTTTTCTTTATGATTATTTCATGTCAGGTTTTAAGTTCCCCGTGACCGACACACACCTCTCTGAATGACAAGACCAGAAACAGAACATCTTATGCAGGTGTAACCTCTGCAATGAATTATGAGTGAAATTATTATTAATATACGGTCAGTCTGCACACAATATTACAGCCCACACTTCAACACAACAATAAAACCTGTCACAACAGTTCCAGTGCCTTATGAATATATCTGAATATTTTGATGATGATGTCATTTCTCAGCTCTACAGCATCCATCATGGCTTCACATGGCAATTCTGTCCCGGATTCTATAATATTTCTATTAGTGGAATATTCCGATAATGATTTTTAATGAACATATCATTTTTCGTGACGTCATGTCTGCGGACCAGCCCACTGCGACTGTCTGTCTCGCCTCAAAATCACTAATAAATACAAAAACATGTTGTTTGCGTTCTGTATCGTAGCATCAATAAAACAGATTTTATTCTTTAATTCAAAATATTTGTCCGAGATGGACCGAAATTGTTGGCAGTAAAGGTATGTGGCGCTAGCCGCAGCTCTTTCCATTCAAACGCACAGACATCACGACTTTAAGCGTATTAAATTGTATTTGATTTAATTATCGGATCCCAAATACTCCATGTTATTAATTTAACACATTTCCATCAGTATAACGTCAAACACCCGCGTCCGGCTATTTAGCTGGTTAAGCTAACTAACGTTAACCAGCCCAGCTCGGTTGTGTCAGACTGACCCGACGGTGGATCCCCTCAGTCCCTCACTCACCTCTCTCCGTGTCAGTCTCTGTGTGTCCCTCTGGACCGGCTCGGCTCAGCAGAGGCAGCTGTGTCCGGTTCTGACCGAGGCTCCGTGTTACTCCGCGTATTCGGTGTTTTAGGCTGCGGTCACCGTTCACTCGTGAATCCAAGATGTCGCCGCTGCTCGCTCGCTCCCTCCTGCAGCCGTCAGCTGACACGCTCACGCTCGCGCGCGCACACACGTCGGGTTCACGCTCTCGCCGGGTCCGGTATGAACGCACAGTAATGAGTGCGACGCGTCCCATACACACGATCAGCGGAGGTGATGTTATCTGCTAAACTCTACCTCCGCAGAAGAAGATAAAGTCACTTAGAATAGATAAAAGATACACTTTACATGTGTCACCTTGAGGACTTTAGTAGCAGATAACAAAGAAGAACCTAATGCTACACAGTCACCGTGCTTTTATATAGTTTAATTAAAGAATACATAGCTTTGTGTAAAATATGTCACTTACTTGTTTTGAATGTGCACAAATCTTAAAAGTATAATACGAAAAAACTGTACCTGCAGATAATCTAGTATTAATGAAATAATAATGCCACAGTCCGTAACTTTTTTGTTGTTTTTTAGCAAGTACATAACCAGCAGTGTTCAAAACTATGGCCTTACTTTAGCTCGATTCACAACGGTTAGTTTATGATGATGTTTTCTGATTTGAGTGGCATGTTTGCGCGGGAAATTCGAGCATGGCACCGTCACGTCTGTAAACATAAAGAAGTTGTTCTGTCCATTTGTCCTACCCTGACAGATTTTGCTACCTCCCATTAAAACAGTGGGTAGTACAATTCGACAACGAAAAATGCTACCTGTCAAATTATATTTATTTATTTAGTAATTTAGCAGATGCTTAAAGCGACTTACAAAGAGGACATTATAGCAGCAATCAAAACCAACAAAAGAGCAACAACATGCACGTGCTATTACAAGTCCTGGTTAGCCGAACGCAGTACACGAAGGATTGTTTTTTAAGAAAACGAGTAAATAGAATACAGAAAAAAGAAACCTAGTGTTAGTTTTACAAGAAAAAGCATAAATATGCAATTGATAAAGGGTCAAATGTGTGTGTTTTAAATAAAAACAAGACATATTAGATCAAATAAAATTAGAATAGAGAGTGCTAGAGTTAGAGGGTTAAATAAAGATGGAAGAGATGTGTTTTTAGCCGTTTCTTGAAGATGGTTAAGGATTCAGCTGCTCGGATTGAGTTAGGCAGGTCATTCCACCAGATGGGAACAGTTAATGAAAAAGTCTGTGAAAGGTATTTTGTGCCTCTTTGGGATGGTACAGTAATGCGTCGTTCACTTGCAGTACTCAAGCTTCTAGAGGGCCTATACGTCTGAAGTAATGAATTTAGGTATGAATTTAATGCGAGCAGCTATTGGTAGCCCGTGCAAACTGATGAACAGAGGTGTGACGTGCGTTCTTTTCGGCTCATTAAAGATTAATCTTGCAGCAGCGTTTTGGATTAATTGTAGAGGTTTGATGGAACTGGCTGGAAGACCTGCCAAGAGAGCATTGCCATAGTCCAGTCTGGACAGAACAAGAGCCTGAACAAGGAGTTGTGTTGCATGTTCCCAGAGAAAGGGCCTGATCTTCTTAATATTATATAATGCAAATCTACAGGACCGGGCAGTTTTAGTAATGTGGTCTGAGAAATTCAGCTTATCATCAATCACAACTCCTGTTTTTGAAGGAGTTATGAGTAAATTATGTTTTATAATTATAATATCAAATGTGTACACCTACCACAACCCTAAACCCACCGTTACAGTAATGCAGATACATTAAATATTGTTGTTCAGCGTGAGACAAAAAGGATGCAATATTGATGTGCGCATGCGCAGTAAGCCGAGTAGGAAATCTGGCGGGAATGATAAAATATCAGGACACCGGATACTAGCTATATCACATCTGAGGATACTGGTGATGCATCGTTTAATGGCTTTTCTCACAGCAGCTGGAATAATTCAATTTATCATTTTAATGGCTGATTGTAATCCAGAAAGGATTTGTGTTTATGAAACACATGTGAATGAAATTAAATTATATTCCAGTTTTAAATGTGCTGATTACACAAGATTTGTATTTTAAAGATAACCAGTTGGAAGGAAGCATAGTTTGCTTTTTGGGTTAAATGAATGTAATATGAAATTCGAATGGTACGATTAGATATTAGACTGTACAGAAATTGAACTCTGCATGCTAATACACACTATTGTCATGCAATGCTGATGTTGTTAACAATGTTAGAATAAAGTATAACAATAATAATAATTTGCTCGGTTTGATGTGATATGAGCTAACTCATCGTTTGATTTAATCACCATTAGTAGCGGTTTATGGTAATGTTTTTTCCTCAGTTGGTCAGAACAAACGTGGCAGACTTGTTACTTGCTCAGATGACAATATACAAAGAGAAATCTTATTTGGATCAAATATTGCATAGGCGAGAATCTGTGATTGTGAAGTACAGTAAACATCCACACCTGTGCATGACCACACATTCATCTCAAAGCATTAGATTGATCCGCGCCGGAGCACAACCCATGCAATGAAGATCATTCAGCAAACAGCTGCACTTCAGGTGTTCAAACAGAGATGCGACAAAGAGGCGAAACTCACGGCCTGCAGCTTTAAGTGTTCTTAACCAGAGTACACTGAAGACAGCAGGCTACATTACGTGACAATTGAGTACACTTTAAAAAGTGCATATTAATAATGTCAAATATTTACATTTAAAATCGTTGTTTTAATAATCGTATGTCATGCTTTAATGAAGTAGGCCTGATGTGTTGAATAACATATAAAAGAACACTTAGTACTTGGTTATAATTTAAACTAGTTTCTTAGCCAGTAATACTTTTTTACTTTACATTAATTACATTTATTATATTTTTAAATGTACTAAATTCCAATGTAGAAATATATAATACTCAAAGATGCACTTATAGAAAAGCACTGTACAGTTCAACGAAGTACATTTAATATACATTTCCATGTAGTTGTAAATAACATGCAATTACAGTAAGTGCGTAAAAACTTTACATTCAGCGTTTTATTTTAAATTATGTTTCTATAATAAATGACCTTTTTAAAAGTATGCTAAAGTGTGCTTCTGTTTCACATGGGTTTGAGATGCAATCATCCGATTTTTGACTACTTCATTTTCTGTTGTACAAGTATATGAAGTGTTCATGTCATAGTAAAGTGTCACACACCGTTACACATGTTTTTTTTACTATTTGTTTTCCTAAAGTTTTAACAAATGTAAAGCAGCAGCATCCGTGTTACGCTCTTCAGAGCCTACGGATGGCTTTCTTATAGTTGACTGAACATGAAAATGAAAGGAGAAAGTATTTAACAAGTTACACACACTAGCATTACAAAAGATCTCACTGTATAATGTCTCAAGAGAACAGAGCTATTACTGGATCTGACACAATTCTTCTGTTCAAATATGGCATCATGTGCTTCATGAATATTAAAGTGTTGTGTTGGTTTGTTTATAAAGTGTGACGCGTGTTCATCGTGTGTTGGATATAAATTACGGCTTGTCCCTGGATCTTGCTCTGATACAGTGGAAATACAAATCATAGAACAGCTCTTCTGAGAGGCAAAGATAATTAAATATATTCTTCTCCTTTAAATCAGAGTCAGTGTGAAAAAACTTTCTTTATGAGAATAAAACAAACATCCACCCATCATTTTCTACCAACTTAAATAGAGCATGAGTGGAAATTAGCCGACTTCCCCCGAGCACAAATATACAATTCCCTTGTGTTTCTTGTGAAAAAGAAGTGCTTAATTCTATTGAATTTGCACTTGTACTTCATACTAAAACTCCACTTAACCGCATTTAAAGAGAGTACACTTTCATGCCTTTCTTAACACACTTATACACTTTTAAAAAGTCAAATAATAAAACAAATTACATTAAAGTACTTTTTAAACCCTTGTTTTAATCATCTTTCGTCATGCTTTAAAGAAGTACACTTATTTTGATGTGTTGACTAACATTTACATACAAGTTTCAATAGAAATGCCATTAAAGTATGTTTTAGTTTACTATAAATGCTTGTCAGTACATCTGGAAGTACACTTTAATCATATTTCAAAGACAGCATTTTGAAAATACAAATAATAATAATATACAAAAATGTTCGACTAATTGCATTTCATATAAATTTAAACTGTTAAATATTTGAATTTAATAGTAAATATTATGTATTTAAGTGTCCAAAGACATCACACTCAGTTTGCACTGGAGTATGTTTTCTATAATTAGTGCTCTTTTTAAAAGTGTGCTAAAGTGAACGTCTTTACAAGGGGCTGTTTTAAGCAATTATGTAAACATGGACTTCATCATGTTGTGTTGAAGAGAATGTCTTCATGACTGCAGGAGAACAAAAGTGATGTTCTTTACACACACAAACTAGAAAAGATGCACACGCAGTGTTTAGGCAATAAACTATATTTATAAATAAAACAATTTGTCTTGTTTTGTCATAAAACAGTGTACAGCGAGTATTAAATCGAACCACTCAATACTATCTGTTTCCAATAATTACACATGTGATAAATGCATCTGAGAAAAAAGGAAGGTTTACAGAGAAACAAAGAAGTAGAATGCAGTAGACATTAACATATTAAGTACTGTGTTGTTTGGGGAAGAGTGAGAGAGTGAAGAGAGCTGTTCTCATCACATAATAATAATAGTGCATCATCGGGTGCTTTAGAACTGCTGATAACATCACTGCTGCAGGTTCAGTACATGATACAGGTGAACTGTTACAAAGAATAACATTACACGACTGAATATCTCCCAGTTAAATCATAATTGACTTGATTTACCTCACAAATGCACCTGCTCTTATTGTGCACAATTCATCAGTTTAGGTTATTAAAACAGATCAGAAACATCATGCATCATATTTAATAAATTCAGTTTAACCCAAAAAGTACGGCAGACTGTAAAAGTCATGTCTGTAAACTTAAAAACTCTCTCTCTCTCTCTCTCTCTCTCTCACACACTCACTCTCTTCACTCTCTCACTCACTCACTCTCTTCATCTCTCTCATCATCATCTTCTCTCACTATCTCTCTCACTCACTCACTTTCACTCTCTCTGTCACTCACTCTCTCTCTCTCTCACTCACTCTCTCTACTCACTCTACTCACTCACTCTCTATCTCACTCTCTTCTCTCTTCACTCACTCTCTCTACTCACTCACTCTCTCACCTCTCTCTCTCTGTCATCACTCTCTCTCACTCACTCTCTCTCTCACTCACTCTCTCACTCTCACTCTACTCTCTGCACTCACTCATCTCACTCATCTCTCTCACTCTATCTCTCTCACTCTCACTCACTCTCTCACACTCACTCTCTCTCACACTCACTCTCTCTCTCACTCTATCTCTCTGTCACTCACTCTCTCACTCACTCACTCTCTCTCTCTCACTCTATCTCTCTGTCACTCTCACTCACTCTCTCACACTCACTCACTCTCTCACTCACTCTCTCTCTCACTCTCTCTCTGTCACTCACTCTCTCACTCACTCACTCTCTCTCTCTCACTCTATCTCTCTGTCACTCTCTGTCACTCTCTCACACTCACTCTCTCACTCTATCTCTCTGTCACTCACTCTCTCACTCACTCACTCACTCACTCACTCTCTCACTCACTCTCTGTCACTCACTCACTCTCTCACTCTCTCTCACTCTCACTCACTCCTCTCTCTCTACTCTCTGTCACTCCTCACTCTCTCACTCTATCTCTCTGTCACTCATCTCACTCACTCACTCTCTCTTCACTCTCTCACCTCTCTCTCTCACTCACTCACTCTCTCTCTCTCACTCACTCCTCTCTCACTCATCATCTCTCTCACTCATTCACTACAAATCTAAAGCTCATAAATCATAAAATAATTGCCAATGATTCTATCTTTTGATAGCATTTTTAAATCATTAAAAATGATCTGTTCATCCTTTAAAAGCTAAAGCTGATTTAGAAGTAAAAGATATCCTCACTTTCTTCTCATATCATACTTTCTCTCTTAGTTCATCTTTGATTGAAAAACATATCTTGAGGTTAATAAACCAGTCAGAGGACAAAATATAAAAAAATGTAGGAAAAGTACATAAAAAGTACACAAAAACCAGCAAGCATTCACCTTCATCCCTGCATCGCACAGAGTCTTCTTCGGGTCTCTGAGGGCATGATGGGATACGTGATCTGTTCCAGTCTTCTTCACTGAAGAAAGTGCACAGGAGGGACACTCGGCCACTAAAATGTCAATGCATCTCTCTCTCCACATCTTTTTTTCTTGATTTCACAGTGCCTTGAGCATGTGAGTCGAGATCACATGACGTCGACGAAGAACTCACTGGGGTTGCCCATGGCCATGCGGAAAGATTGGCGTGAGGCTGTGAGTTCGGGCGGCACCGAGGCCAGGTCTCGGTCCGCTGCTGTTACGAGTGTCTGTGGAGGGAGGCCGGGTGCCACACACACCAGGCTCTGGACGCTCCGGATGGTGTGTGTGCTACGCACGCTGTGTTCACTAGGGGGCGCCGCAGAGCACTCGCTGGGAGCCTTCTCTCTTTTCTCAGACTCGCTGCCGCTGCCGGATCGGCCTCCAGACTCTTGCGCTCCAGCCGCTACGTTTGCATCATTTTTGCTGCCGCTTCGATTCGAGCCACTGCTTCGACTGCCTGCGAGCGAAATGAAAGAAAGGAAAAAGTAAAAGAAGGGAGACTTCCTTTTTAAGTCTAATTCTTCCGTCACTTTTCAACATATTTGCCATGTCATTGGATCAGATATAATAAGGGCAGAAGAGTTGACAACAGGATCAGAAAGAGGCATTAAGGGGCAATATTTACCCCCGGAAGTGATTTCCTGGGCATTTGTCTTTCCTTTGTGAGTGTGTGTGTGTGTGTGTTGTGTGTGTGTGTGTGTAGTGTGAGTGTGTGTGTGTGTGTGTGTGTGTGTGTGTGTGTGAATATATATATATACACACACACTAGAGCTACCCTCGACTAAGGATTTTTCTGGTCGACTAGTAGTCGTTCATTTTAAGCATAGACTAATCGCACGTTTATTAATAAACCATATAAATCATATAACGAGCCTTCAGTTGCCTACATAGCCAATTCAGCACTCAAGCAGACGCATAAAGCTTGCCACAGCGCACCAGCAGAAGTAATGAGTGTAACTGTGTCAGGGAAAAACAGTAAGGAGAATGCATTAACAATTAAAACATTTGGCAAACCAGTGCTTTCTTTGTTTTTGGCTTAAGAGATGAAGTCGGAGACACGGACAGGTCATCATCGCAGTAGTGGATACGCCTGTATTCATGTTTCATACAGATTACATCATCTACAGAATATTTGTTTTACATTTGAATTGGTTCATTTGAATGCACACATTTCCCTCTTTATAGACATATTTGTAATGTCTGTAATGCACAGATATACACGGAGATTCATGTTCAAGTTCACAGAGGCCGAGACGGTAGAAAGCGCATCCAGTTTGCTTTCATTATTTTACAAAAGCACGTTTTGTTGTTATTGTGAGTGCACACAAATAAATGTAGAGTCTTTACAAATTTAAAAGATGTATTAATCTTATCTGCATGACCAAAAATGAGGGAGTATTTGAAGAAACCGTGAGCGTCGCACTACTGTACAGCGTCCACACTCTGCACAGACACTTCAATAGCACACATTTCTCTGGGTTAACATTTGATTGAGCGGCCATGTAAAGCTGCTAATACTTACATATTTCAGATGATAAGACATATTTGAGGTCGATGGTACCATAGACTAGCCGTTAACTATCTGTCCGTCATGACTGCGTGATTTGTAACTTTTTTTTTTAATTTGTGCGACTAATAAAATTTGGGTCGACTAAGCCTCTTATGGTTGACTAACAAATAGTCGACTACTAGGGGGCAGCCCTAATATACACACATATCCATCACCATCGCAAGGGCTGTGCCAAGTGTGCGACCACATAAAGTGTTTTTGTCCTACAAGACTATAATAGCTCAAAATCATAGCTAACAGTGAGAGTATGTGTATCATGATACTGTATTATAATGTTTCTTAAAAATGTTGTAGAACTTACAATTCGCCAATGTTGGGCAGAAACCAAAACTTTTCAGGAAATGTTAAAAAACTGTATTTTGTTTAAATTGTCAAAGATGATCATTTTACCAAAATCGAGCTTAAGTGGAGGGTTTTAACCCCCGAATGTGAATTGCCATCATTAGAAGTTTAGTGGAGTTATGTCAGCACTCAAATATTTCTGACATTTGGCCAAAATGTCATGTTATTAAAGATGAAGTTGTACGCACAGGCTATTAAAGACTACTCAGTTCTTGTTATGATTTATGGCAAACAATTCTATAACAATTTACATTTTTAGTATCTCTTTTTTGTATATTTTACAAAGTTATTTAAAAATGTATTCCACTGATGCGCAGCTGTATTTCCAGCATCATTACTCCAGTCTTCAGTGTCACATGATCTTCAGAAATCAGTATAATAAACTGATGCGGCGCAGAACTAAAACTAATGCCATATGTCTTGTAATCATACTTTAGTTGGGCAAGTGTAGTTTTTGCCCCCATATCCTGAATTTAGCCCCTGGTTAACTTGCGCCCCTGATCGAGCGCAGTCTCACCTTCGCTGTGCGGGCTGCCAGCGCTGCCGCCCCCTGCAGGGATGCTGTAGCTGGGGTCGTGCACAGGGTGGGGATTGTACGGGTGAGGGATCGGGTACTGGTAAGGGAACGTGAGCGGCCAGGGAGCTACACCAGGGTGAGGCAACGGAGCCAGAGTGTCCTGGTCAGACGCTCCACTAGAACCATCATGTTCATGCAAGGTGAGACTGGCCATATCTGAGACAGAAGAGAATAGAGTTTACTCCAAATCAATAGATAAATGTGAAAGAGTGGGCACAGATGGAGGAACTCACTGCCGCACAGGTCTCCAAAGATGTAATAGCACTGTTCAGAGAAGGTGATCTTGTTGACCGTGTGCCGGATGTAGCCAGCTTTTAGCAGGTTGCTGGTGTATTTGCGCGCCTCCCGTCTGTCAGTAAAGCCCTCGACGTGATGATAAAGCCAATCCACCACATCTGAACCTGAGGAAAACAAATATTTCACTTCTGAGGACACTAGCAGAATATACACATCTAACTCCAATTTAACGAATTCAATTATGATTGTTACTAATAACATGGTTGTAAATTCAGCCTTCAGAAAGGAGTACTTATGGAAATAATGCTTTTGAATTTGACTTGATCAGAATATACTTGAGTGAACGGAGTATAATACATGTGCATGCTATTTAAATTAAATTAAAATGCATTAAATAGTTGTATTAATGTATATTAAATGCAGTTTTTTAACTAAAGACTGCTTTTTAGCCCACTAAAGTAGGACTTCACATATTTTATATGTAATTTCATAATTACTTCCATTGTCTTTGAAATGTACCGACAAGCATTTATGTTAAAATAAAATAAACTTCTCAATGTCATTTTTATTGAAACTTCTAAGTAATATATTTAAATATATTCACAATTATACATTTGTAAGGAGGAAGTTATGTACATTTAAAATATATTAACTTTTAACTGTAATATCTAATATCAGTAAAATCATGTTATCTTTATAACTTTAAGTTTAGTCAACACATCAAAATAAGTGTACTTCTTTAAAGCATGACGAAATATTATTAAACATACTTAGTAATTAACATAACAAACAACATAAGGATTCCAACTTTAAAGCAAAACAAAGTCCACTTAAGTGTGTTGGAGAAAGTGTCTCTCTTTAAGTGCATATAAGTGGCCTTTTATTCAAGTATTATTATATTATCTATAACAGTTTTTACAAAAAATATACTTTCAAGATTTGAAACACACTACAAGTGCACATTCAATACAGTTAAGCACACTTCTTTTTCAACAGGCATCACTGGATAGACACAGATAATGATGAAACATGAGATGAATTCATTATGAGGACCAGTTTATGTGGCGTTTCCACTCCATGCCAAAGTGAGTCTGCGAGTTTACCTATGAAGGCGTTGGGGATGGTGATCTTTAGCCACATCCTGTCCCTCACCTCCAGGCCGGACTCTGGAGACGCCATTGCTTTGGCTACTGCTGCCATGTCACTGTGGATGGACAGATGGAAATCCTCCAATCCTGCAGAGTAAAGCACAATGAGTCTACGGATGCGAGTGAACTACAAACACGTGCTCTGAACATCAACTCATCTAGGAGTTTCTGATTTCTCGAACATCACAAATCAATCAAATTTCCCTTGTGAAAAAGTGCTTAATTGTATTTAATGTGCATACTTTAAATCTTAACAGTACACTTTCACGACCGTCTCTTAACACACTTAAGTGCTCTTTGTAATAATGTCAAATTAAAAGTTTAACTTTAAATAATTGTTTTAATAACATGCTTTAAAGTATACTTATTTTGATGCGTTGACTAACATACTAAAGCGTATAGTGATGTGACGTTCGACTTCGAAGCAGTGTTGCCAACTATTTTCAATGGAAAGTAGCTAAAGTCTGCTCGAAAAGTCGCTAGATGAGGTCATGCGCGTATTCATGACGTCAAATTTGCATATTCATGACGTAATCACGTTCTATTATATATTTTAGAGTGTGACATTTTAGCTAATTTAAACGTGTGTAATATTCTAGCTTTGTGTATTTGTACATATATTTGTATTATGTATAGGTTTTTTATATTTGTATTATGTATTTATATTTTATTATTTGTATTTTATATGTGTGTATATCTTTAATAAAGTGGTATTTAAAGTTATATGTATATATGCTTTTTATATGTGTATATGAGTTTAATAAGTGTAATTAAGTTTATTGTTGTGTATGAGTAAGTACAATCACGTACAGTCTCTCAGACGTAGCCCAGTAAACGAATAGTTTTATTTCAAACAAAGGAGAAGCAGGCAAGTGATTGGTCCGTGGCAACACCGTGTGCACATGCGCAGCTCATTCACATCTATGTCAGCTGCCGTACGCTCACTGATCAGAGCAGACACAGGGAGAGGTGTAACTCAAGATCTCGCGCTCGCAGGACAGTACTGGCGACATTTGGAAAGTTGCTAAGGTTTTTCCAAAAGTCGCTAGATTTGTCGCTAGGCGCTTTTAAAAAAAAAGTCGCTAAAGGGGTCTGAAAAGTCGCTAAATTGGCAACACTGCTTCGAAGCTTGTATCAAATAAACGACACATTGAAGCGCTGTATCGGAGCTTGATTCGTTTGCCAAAAGCACGTGATCTATGACGTCCGAAGCTTCGTTCTCCTGAAAACCACGTGACTGCTTCAGTATCTGCTTCAAATGAAGCGAACCACAGCGCCGTTTCCTTTACATAATAACACATTATAATGCGTTTGCATTGTTTTCTTTTTATCCTAATTTATATATTAAGGTCAAATAAACTTTACCCATGAAATAACAGTCTAAGGACTGAGACAGAGTCAACATTGACAGATTTAATTAATGAGTTTATGTTTGATTTATTGTAGTGGCAGTAAACCGACACAAATGAATGTCTTTGACAATAGTCATTATGTTTATACAATACATTAAAACAAGGAATCAGTGTAGAACCAGATGTGAAACCAGCAGCTGTAATGAATCACATGAAGGTTGTTCATTTTTAAGACCATTAGATGGCCACAGTATGAACTGTTTTAAAAAGCTTCGAGTAATGAACTTTTTCCGATACAATTGGGTTTAAAGCTTCATTGCTTCACTACTCCATCACTAAAAGCATACTAATACAAATTTAAACTATAATACATTTTCTTCATTGTAAATAACGTGCAATTATGTGTATGTCAGACCTGTGTCCCCATGTCTTGTGCCCATATTTGGTCCTTCCTGTTTCCTGTTCCTGTCTTTACTAGTTCATTAGTCTCCGTCTGTGTTTAATCACTCCTCACCTGTTTCAGTTCTTCCTCGTTTGATTTCCTAGTGTTCTTAAGCCCTGTGTTTCCCCGTGTCTAAGGTCCGGTATTGTTTGTCTAACACAGGGCCACTGTCCTGCAGAGTTTAGTGCCTCAACACACCTGCATGGGAGTGTCTAGTATGCCTAGCAAGAGCTTGATTAGCTGGTTCAGGTGTGTTTGATCGGGGGTGAAATCTGTAGGACGGTAGCCCTCCAGGAGCAGGTTTGGAGACCCCTGTGATACATGTTCCCTGTGTTCGCTTCAGTAAAAGGGATTATTGAATGCTCTCGTCGCTCCCAGCGCTTGATGACAGTGCAAACATCACATTCAGTTCATAGTAACATATTCTCTTATAGTACTCAATGTAAAAGTATTCTAAAGTGTCCTTTTTCACAAGGGCTGTACAGCCTAATTGCCTGTGTATAATTTACTGGATATACTTTGTTCAAGTCTACTCACAAATCTTTCATTTTCAATTTGACACACAGCTACGGTCACAACACAACACAGTAAGCAGTGGGTTGGCAGATGAATCATCCTCTGGCGACAGACAGCGGGCACAGGTGGATTATGGGAAGGGTGGGTGGATAAACACTTACGCTCGATCTCTGGAATGGAGCTTGTGATGGAGGAGCTGGTGGAGGTGATTGTGCTCATGGAAGGGCTCATACCGTACACTGGGTACGCCCCCGTCATAGCGGCAGTGTGAGACACCCAGGCAGCAGGGTCTATGGGTCGGATCGGCTCACCTGAACAAACACAGGGGGAGTAAACAGAGGCTTGGACACTTTAGATGCTACCAAAAAACAGTCAAAGAAAATGATTTCATTTTAACTATGACAGAGAAATGGTTGTGAACAGCAATAGTTCACCCGGAAATGAAAATGTTCCATTCAAGATGTAGATGAGTTTGTTTCTTCATCTGAGAAATTCAGCATTGCATCACTTGCTCAGTAACGGATGCTCTGCAGTGAATGGGTGCCGTCAGAATGAGAGTCCAAACAGCTGATAAAAACATCACAATAATCCACTCCAGTCCATCAGTTAACATCTTGTCATGTGAAGTGAAAAGCTGTGTGTTTGTAAGAAACCATTGAGACATTTTAACTGTAAACCATCACTGCTTGCCAAAATACAAGTCCATAATCCATAATAAAGTCTATTCCCTCTCACATCAAAACCCACTGACATATTTGCTTAGAACTTTTGGACTGTTTTCAGAGCTTGATCTGTGCATATTTCGCTCTTGATTCAACACGATTTTTCCCTGAAGAAAGCAATATTATGTATAGAAGAGCGATGGTCTGAAATTAAAACTGTCTTAAATAGAGATTTATTTCTTTCAAACATGCAGCTTTTCACTTCACAATATATAAACTGATGGACTGGAGTGGTGTGGATTATTGTGATGTTTTTAATCAGCTGTTTGGACTCTCGTTCTGACGGCACCCATTCACTGCAGACGATCCGTTTGTGAGCAAGTGATGTAATGCTGCATTTCTCCAAATCTGTTCCAATGAAGAAACACACTCATCTACATGTATAGCCTCAGGGTGTTTTAGTTTTCATATACGGGTGAACTGTCAGTAGCTCTCTTACTTCGTGGGAGGGTGAAACAGCTACGAGGGTTTGGATCCCAACACTTGGCCACAGTCAGTGTGATGGGTCTGTAAATGTGAACAACAGTGCTGATATAACTCTCATTTGGTCCATAATGAGAGCACGGGACATCACAACATCCCCTTCTTACCCAGGTTTATGAACAATCTCTCGCAGCACCCTCACTGCATCATCATTACTCATGTTCTCAAAGTTGATATCGTTCACCTACAACAAAACAAGCAGCTCTGAGAAATCACAAACGACCAGCATGATCAGGAATATCTTACCGTATAAATCAAACAGACCTGCAGGAGCATGTCGCCAGGCTCAATGCGTCCGTCAGCAGCCACTGCACCGCCCTTCATGATGGAGCCGATGTAGATTCCTCCATCGCCCTTCTCGTTACTCTGCCCGACTATACTAATGCCCAGAAAATTATACTTCTCTATAGTGAGGTGGAGAGAGAAACAAGATGAGAGATGAACGGCTAGAGATTTAGTCATGTGAGAATGCAACATTTTTAGTTGAATCTTTTGTCAAAATGTCAAAATAAAAAATAAAATCAGTCCAACTATCAGTTATCTCAATTAAATGATTGAATTGATTTGTTTTTGTTTGATTAAACATAGTTTCTGGTAAAGATTTGTGCCAGTTAATACTTGTATTCAGCGAGGATGCATTAAACTGATCAAAAGTGACAGTAAAGTCCTTTTAATGCTACAAATTTTTAACCTTCAGTTTATCAAAGATTATCCCAAACATAATCAGTTAATTTAGCAGCATATGATAATGATTTCTGAAGATCATGTGACACTGAAGACTGGAGTAATGATGCTGAAAATACAGCTTTGCATCACTGTAATATATTACAGTTTAAAATACATTACAATAAAAAAATGTTATTTTACATTGTAATAATATGTCAGAATATTACTGTTTTTACTCTATTTTTGACTTATTTCAATAACATGAAAAAATTCGTTAATTATTCCAAATGTTAAACCGGTAGTGTAAAAAAAATCGTTTACACTAAAAAAAATCTAAAAAATGTTTAAAATCGTTTCTTGCTTGAAAAAACGTACACTACAACTCGACTTGTGCACTGTTAAATTCACTGCCATGAAGCCTGTCTGAACCGATGGTTCAAATCGACTTACACATCGAAGTTTAATACTATTAATAATATAATTTCCCCAATCTAATTAAATCCTGACGGAAAGCTGAAATCTCGCTCTGAACTTCTGCTCCACTCAGAACCGTGTCTCATCACTAAACGTCATTCATGTTGTGTTTAACAGAGCAGTGCATGTTCAACGGCAGACACACAGATATATACTCACCCATGTTTAATGTGACAGTGATGATGTTCAGAGACATGGTGGAGTCAGTTATGCTGCTGAACGATGAGGACTGGAGAGATCGAGAGAAAGATGAGGACACACTTAAAGACACAACACTGATAGCATGAGGTCTATCTGGAGTCTCACCCTCTCCATTTTGGGTGCTTTGGGTTTCCGTCTGCGGCGGCGATGGCGTCTCACGAGACGGGACGATGTGCTCTGCTCCGTCGAGCTGCTGAACCTGTAGCAGCATCACAGATGACATGCACTCTTCAAAACATCATATTCAGCCTGAACATGTAATGCACATTACAGTCCTCTCAGCTCTGATTGGTCCTGAGAGTCACGTGATGCATACCAGCCGATTGTCTGCATTAGTGTAGTAGTGTATCAGAGCATGGAAAACCTTGCTTTGTGCTGGCCTTCCAGAGCATGTGATCTGAGTGTACATTAAATCATCTTCATGAGGAGACGATACGAGGAGCCTGCACTTAACATGTGTAGTTCAAACATATCTCTGACTCTTATACTGGATCTTTTTGTATATTTCACTTTATAATGTCTATATTCAGATGACACTGTTAAGATTGCATGTGAAAAATATCAGCATAGTTCCCAGTGTGCATTGATCAGGATGGTGCAGGAAGAGTCTTGTCATAGATTTTATTATCTTTATGCAAAAATACTTTGAAACCTTAAAAAATATTAGGACCCTTAAGATTTTTTTGGCATTTGGAAAAAAGTATCAGGACCATCGAGCTCATTCTGCCCTTTAATTATCATTTGGGTAATGCAAATTACAGACTATCATTCTTATTATTTTAACATAAAAAATTAAATTAAAATTTGTATTACTATTATTATTATGCATACATCAGCTTATGTTGTATAGCCTTTAATCAATAAACTTAATTTAAATGTAAAATTTTAAATAAAATGCATTTTTTATTTTAATAAGAAATCATTGCAAAACTATTATTTTGTAATGTAATGCAATAAAAATGGACTGTATTACTGTAATGAACATCATTGTTAAAAACAATGAGAAAGATTATTTTTGTAATTCTACTGTAATACAATAACACTTGAACCTTATACTGTAATAACAAAATACTGCTAAAACTCATGTGAGAGAAATTCATTTATTTTGCTAAATAAATCAATGCAAAACCTATATTTTGTTCTATAATGCAGTAAAAATTGACTGTTTTAACTGTAAAAAAAATCAGCATTAAAAATAATGAGACACTTATTTTACTGAAACATATTACAAAATAGTATTCTTTAGTGAAATATAATAAAAAATGGAGTGCATTACTATAAAGAAAATCATTTGTAAAAAATCATAAGACAATACCAGATGCACTACAATAATGTGAACTGAGCCTTGAAATTAATATCACATTGTAAACAACTCTCAGGATGCTAATAGTACAGTAGATGACATGCACTTGCTAGATATGATGTAAACATGTACACTGACTGATCATTGTGCAGTTTAAAGACCGGTTCATTACTAATCATCATAGATAGCACAATAGCAGACTGACGAGGGAAAATAACTTCATGTTAATTACTGCACTGATGGCTGGACATCAGAAACACTGTGACATGTAAGGACCTCGTTTAATGGCTTTTTAATGAGTTTTATGTTTAATCTGGTTGGACTGGGAATGTTATAGTTCTGTCTACATAGTACATCAGACAATGCCAGGGCGATATAGACAACATTTAATCATAATATTTTTTCCATATCAATATTTATCACAATATATTAGGAAATACTTTCCTCATTTTGTTAGACCTTGACTTTGAATGTAAACATAACTTTTCAGTTTGTTCCCAATTAAACGCCAGAGTAATCTAACTTTTAATTTAGGGCCCATGAAATCCATTTTATATTTCCATAAATTATTTTATTTTTGTTTTGCCCCCCCCCCATTAATTTTTTCTGGATTCTGTGTTTAATGATTTATTACAAATGTATCGTCAAAAATAAAATACATTTTAAAAGCTTTAGCAATTTAATCAATCCTTTAAATCGTAATCAAATTCAAATACAACAATTAATTAACAACAGAACATTGCATTTTTATTTTTTGTCAAATAAGATGCCGCATACAGAAATGTATCAAATTATACATTTCCCTTAAAAATAATGATATTATTATTTTGAGAAGTAAAATACAATAGTAATAAATGTCATAATTTCTTCAAGTTAAACCAAACGTTTGTCGTGAAAATCTTTGAGTTTCAGTTTGTATTTGATGGTAGTTTTTCCTCAAATTAAACACATGAAAGATGAAATTAATGTGTTTATGTCTGCAAATATTGAGACGACAAATAGTGAGCATCACGAGTTTGTGTAGTACACTTACTGGCTGTTGTTTATTTCTGCTGTTAGATTAATCTAAATCGAGTAAACGTGTCAAAAGCGTATCATCATAATCGCTGTTACTGTTGGTCTTGTGATCTTGATATGAAATCGTTCATCAGACATCGGTTTCAAAGAGTAAGAGAAAGGCTTTGAATACTCACCTGCTGGCAGAGTCCTCCTCCTCCGAGTCGAAGAAGCTGGTGGTGTCCAGCTCACTGCTCATCACCGTGGACGAGCTCTCAAAGCCGGCGATCTCCGGCCGCGAGTGACCGTTCGACCGGCCTCCTGCAGCACACAACTCTCATCAAACCAGCCTGTGTGTTTCCTCAGCATTAGCCTGGACTGGCGTATGGTAAACTCACCGTGGTCATGTGTATCTTTCCTCCGAGGCCTCTCTTTGACTCGCTCTCGCTCTCGCTCTCTTCTCAGCGATGGACCCGCCTCAGGCTCGGTATCATTGCCCAGGTCATCCTGACTTCCCGCGGCATTCGCACTGGACCAAAGAGGAAGACAGGATGATGAAGGACAAGTGTCCAGAAGACAGATGTGACTAACACGCAGCTCAGTGACACACGCATGAAGGTTTTTTAAAGAGAACTCAGTCAATTAGTGATAGATGACATGTGAACAAAACCATTACTAAAAAGGTTTTCCTTAATGATTAATGCGCTAATCAATTCGTAAAGCATTGGACTAAGAAGGAGAGTCATGTTAGAGTCAGAGACAACTCAACACTCGACTTAATCTATATAATTAAACAAAATCACTGTGATGAACTGAACATTCATGTGAACATATGAATTATAGTAATTCATACTATAGTCAGATACAACTGAAACCATTAAATACTTGAAACCATTAAGTTACTTGAAATGCCATACAGAAATAATATATATTAGTGGTGGGCATAGATTAATTTTTTTAATCTAGATTAAAATGGCTCATTTGAATTCTGCCGAAGGCATTCAGAATATGTGTGCTACCCAAATAATGACTAAAAGTAAGTCTTTGAGAACGGGTTTCTCAAGCCAGGTGGCGCATTAGACCAGGGGCTCATCTCCTGTTTCCAAAATGCATCACAAACTTTAATCTCTTCCCGTCCCAATCCCACGAAAAAACTGGAGGAAAATCCCGTTCCACTCCCGGAAGAATGACTCCCATTCCCTCCCACTCCCGTGTTTTTTTGTTTTTTGCCGAAATCTGTCAATTACAGTAAAAATATAGTACAGATCACAGCGTGCCCACCTTATTAGTTGAATAAAAACCCAAAATGTCATTTTTTGTTATTATATTGAACTGAAAGCCATCTTATGCACAGTGTTGCACAGATTAAATTTCATGTAAATCATCCATGCTAACACACACGTCTTCTATTTTAATTTTTTAGACATTTCACTCTCTATAGATATATTTTTCTATGTACTGTATTTTTAGATATATTCGAGTTTCGAAGTTTCTCGCTCAAGTTCACATGAGACCTAAAGCGCATCCTGTTTGCTTAAAAGCGCAACGTTTCGTTGTTATTCTGAGTGCACACAAATAAACGTAGAGTCTTTACAGATTCGAAAGATGTATTAGGCTACTTTTATCTGTATGACCAAGAATGACGGAGATTTTAAGAGCAAGTGAACGCACCGGAGCCTGTCCTGCAGCAAACGCGCTTCCACACAAACACTTCAATAGCGCACATTTCTCTAGGTTAACATCATATTGAGCGGCCATGTAAAGTTGCTACTACATACATCTTTCAGATGAAAAGCCATATTTGAGGTTGATGAATGATAGATGAGCGTTTGGATGTCCTGCCCGATTGTATTACCACATAGACCAGCCGTTAACAATCTGTCCATCACGGACTGCGAGCCTCTAGTTCGAAGACTCGTTCTCGCCCCCTACAGTGCAATTCGGCTAGGTATACATCCGCGCTAAAATATCAGGGTGAAAGTCATCATAGCTTGCGTAGTATAGACCCAGCTCCCAACCCAACTTTGAGAATAGATTAACGGCGATATTTTTTTTATCGCCCGATAAGAGTCTCACGTTAACGCAGCACGTTAACGCCGATAACGGCCCACCACTAATATATATATATATATATACACACATATGCCCTCCCTTCATCATTCTGTGTATAAATAAGAACTAAAATATCTAAAACTAATAAATATTAATCAATAGAAACTGACAAAAACCACAACAAAATTACAAAATTAACTAAATTTAAAGTGAAAACAGAAAATACAAAAATAAAATATTTTATTATAATAAATAAAATGTATAATTTATTTTATAGTGTTTTATTATAATAGCATACTAGATTCAAGATTTTATTCGTCACATACACAATTATACAGAATATAACCAGCAGTGAAATGTAAGTAAAATGTAAAAACGACTACTATTATAGTTTATCAATGATATTAAAATAACTCATGCACAGACAGAATGTGTCTCGTTAGCCAGTCAAGCTTAACGAGCAGCGTTTTCCAGCTAGCTCTAAAGCTATTCTTCATCAATAGTACACTAAATGAGTACAGTAAACACTCACAATGAAAACCCGGCTAATAACAATTTGTAATTCAGAAAGTTGAGACTCAAAAAAATCCCTGAAGTGATTTGAAGGCAGCATAAATGTCAGCTGATCCTGTGTGTTGGGACAAAGTACAGTGTTTCTGTAAGTGAGGAGATGTTTGTTGAGGATCAGCAGCAGAGGGCGCTGCTGTGTTTCTCCTAACTGCTTTTGGCCTGTGTCCAGTGTATGAATAATTAACCTGCACGCAAACACACTCACACAGAGGGGAGTCCTGCTGCCTGACAGACAGAACAGGAAACACACACACACACACACACACACACACAAACACACACACACACACACACACACGTTGTTTTTTATGGTTTACGGGGACTCCACATAGGCGTAATGGTTTTATACTGTACACAGCTGTACGTGCTATTGCCCTACACACTACCCTACACCTAAACTTAGCCACTACACAGGAGCCTGTGTGACATTTAAACTGGAACCCACACCACAAAAAACATCACTTTGTTATCGATTTATAAGCGATTTTAAATTATGTGCGAAGACACTGAAAATTAGTCCTCATAGGAACGTCACCTTCTCCTTGTCAATCACCTGTATGATTATAACCATTTCAATTATACATAATTTGTGTCCTCATAACACTTCACATAAACATGTCATACCACAGCATACACACATTTTCTCATACACACACTAAACACACACACACACACACACACACACACACAGGAAACACAAGTATGCACACACATGTGGTTACACGCAGATAAAGAGACCCACGGAGCAACAATGCCACTAACAGACCTGTGGGAAAACCAGAAACCTGGAGAGCCAACACTGATACGGACAAGAAAATAAAAAACATCAAGTCTATTTAAGGGCTGCACGATGTCGGTATTATTTTGCGTGCGAAATCATAAACATTTAACACCCAATAGAGCGCAACAGTAACCGCCCTTGTTCAGCAGCCTTGGTTTCAGACGCATTTTTCCATTTCAGTTTCTCCACAGAGATTAAAAAATAATAATAATTGGCTCGGTTTCATAGACAGGGCTTAGCCTAAACCAGGATTAGGTCATAGTTCAATTAGGACATTTAAGTCATTTTTTATAAACATGCTTTAGAAAAAAGCATTACTTGAGACAAAACAAAGGCACTGACATGTTTTAAGATCAGCAAGAGCAAGTTTATTTCAGTTAAAACAGCTCAGGTTTACATTTTAGTCTGGGACTAGTTTTAAGCCTTGTCTGTGAAACCAGAGGATTGTGTAATAAAGCCATAAACCATAATGAATCTTTTAAATCAAACAATACTTTTTTCCTTATGTAAAACAAGGACACTACAGTATACTTTTAAAAACTCTGAAATATACACTTAAGTGTGAACAGAATGTAATGTAATACTTAATTGCATGTTAGTTGAATTTAAATTCAGTTTATATAAAATGCATGTTCAATGCAATTACATGAACTTAAGTGTGCTTTTATTGACCCACTTAAGTAGGACTTAAGTACATCTTTATATTTCATAATTACTTCTAACGTATGGTTAAAGTGTACTGTTGAATGCACTGACAAGCGTTTATTGTAAACTAAAATATATCTTAATGTCATTTCTATTGAAACTTGTATATTAATATATTTAAGTTGCAAATTTAGAACATTTAAACATCTGACATTAAGTGCACTTTAAAATTGTACTTAAGTGTATTAAAAAACTTAGTCATGAAAGTGCCTTTTTTCAAGTACACTTATGTGGCCTTGTATTTCATCTATATTATGTTATCTTGTTTCTTAATTCAGTTTTAAGATTTGAATATTTCTATAGTACATGATATGAAATGTATATGATATCATAGCGATAGTATATCACATAAATAATTAAGATTGAATAAAGTGTGAAAACACTGTAAGAATGCATCATAATACACCCCACAGAAAACAAGACAAACAAAATGCCGCTCATTCGCTTTTGAACTTTGATTA
>CM049824.1:30759595-30864595 GCA_027422435.1 Schizopygopsis pylzovi | reverse complement strand
CTTCGGGCAGTGCTTATATCGAGTCCTGACACATGAGATTGAACGAGAATGCACGCATTGATGGTAATGCATAGACGGACATTATATGAAAATGTGGACAGTGCCAAAATAAAGGTGTCTTTTTATACGACAGATATGGATATTTTATGCGTGGCATTGATGCATCGTATCGTCAGACATTGTATCGATATATCGATGATCGTTACACGTTACACCCTACTGATGACACATGGACTATTTTACAGATGTTATTACTATATTTCTGTGTCTTGATCGTAGTAATACACTTGCTGTCTACGCAGAGTCAGAGAATCAAAAATATTATTAATTTGTGTTTTGTAGATGAACGAAGGTCTGGCGGGTTTGGAACAACATCAGGGAGAGTAATTAATGACAATTTAAATTTTTGGGTCAACTATCCCTTTAATAAATTTAACAATGTTAAATGACAACTTACAATTAAACGGTAAAGTGTTCAAGACCTTCTACTATCTTCACAATCTGCATCATATTCTCTACTGTAGTCCATGTAAATGTGTCTGGCCTAACAGCCATGAGCCGTAATCTAGCACTAATAATTAAGATTTTACTGAAGGATTTATTACAAATCATCACACTGTTTCTGGGAATTAACTGTTCTCTCTTATCTTATAATGATTCCAGATCCTTCAATTGATTTATATTATGTTATCACATTGTGTCATTTAATTTTTAAAAATGGAAAATTAGTTACTAAAGACTACTAAAAGATTTAGTTAAAGACACATACCTGTGCTGACTTTCCTTCCATGGACTTTCCTTCTGCTACCTGCACACCAAGAGAGAAGATTGAACAATGATGCATTAGTTTCAACTAAATAATTACGGTCACAGGTTACAATTAACAAATTATACAGAACTACTTAACAGACATGTTTCAGCATTCAGTTATTTACATGAGTTTAGAGAGAAACAAATTAAAAAGACATGCATATATATATATAGTGTGTTTGCTGACAGAAAAGCTAATGAAAGGTCCTCCACTGACAGCTCAAGTTCACTGTTGTTAGTTCTTAGCTCTACTGATTGTACTACACACCCCTCCCCCACTCAGCGCTCCGCACCCCTCCCCCCCCCAGCGCTGCCGCACCCCTCCCCCACTCCTCTCCCATAAGTTACAGAAGTAACACTTTGCTCTGCCAACTGATGTTGAAAACATGCCGTGTAAAAACAGGTCACACATGCAAATCAAACTGACGTCAGAGAAGTGACATTCATTTGATGAAAATCGAATGATAAATATATTGGGCTACACTTCAGACATATTAAACCAATTTCAGTGTGGGATTTTCACCCAATTATCACTCAAAGAAATTCGAACTTAATTTTAAATTCTGTTTAACTTAATTTTAAATGATACAGCATCTTGATGACTGATATTTGATGTGAAATTGTTATCAAAGTGCCCGCTGGTTTGAGACCAGGCCTTAAATCATAAAATCTTGCATGTACTCTAAAAACCACCACCCAATGCGATAATCATGACCAATAAATAACTAAATAAAATGCTAGTGATGATAAAATATGGTAAAATCTTACCTGCAGTGCTGGAGCAGCGTTTCTTTCTCCTCTTCAATCTCTCGGTTGTCTGCACGCACGCGCTGTGCTGTGAGGAGTGGGGGAGGGGTGGGCGTGGCCATCAATTAAGGCCTGGCAGCAGCCAGCTAAAAGTGTTTCACCAAATCCTCCAGTATTTAGAGTACATGTTCATTTAAATTAATATTAAACACTATTACAACGACAGTTATTACTGTAGTCAAGTGCACATCCTACAATAGATCAGCAGTGAAGTACTCAAATAATTCATGTACTGTGAAACTCTTCAAATAAAATATAAAAAATATAATTATTTTGTATAAGCAGCAAGATATACTTAGTGCTAAAATTAAAAACAGTATGCACAATTCAGAATAAATACAAGATTATAATTGTTGATACATTAATGAAACCAATCCTTGTTAATTATATATATATATATATTTTTTTTTATTATTAAAGTGAATCATGTACTTAGTTACTTTCTGTCAATAATGTATATGTTATGTAAATAATCACATTTGTATCCATAGTAGTTTCCTTACCATGAAAACAAAAAGTGGTCCTTCACATAGTTTGTATGTAAATTGCTGTTATTTCTTGCTGACATTGAGCATGAGATGCTGAACTCGTGCCATCAGGCAGAAATAAATGAATGCAGCAAAAACAAACCAGAGTTGTGAATAAAGTTATAAGATTGCATCTTATTTCTGTGAATTTTCCATGTTAGATAAGTGAGTACTATTGAATGCGTGGTGTTTCGTCATGTTCAGTGCCCGAGTCCATCTCTGAAAGTTCCTGATCTTGAAAAAGTACTACCTCATGGCAGGGCCTTTCTGAGGGGCAGGTGTTTACCCAGACCTTTATTTAGGTCCTGGTTCCTGCGGTGTACCGGCCCAAAGTCCCTAGCTCCTGGGGAAAGTTCCCTCGGTGGAAAAGGGCTTGGAGTAAAACAGACACACACTTGTTCAGCTGTTGTGTACGGCCACAGAGACTCCTAATATCAACCACAGGTCATGTGAACGGACACACACTCGTTCGGCTGTTGTGTACGGCCACAGAGACTCCTAATATCAACTACAGCTCATGTGAACGGACACACACTTGTTCAGCTGCTGTGTACGGCCACAGACTCCTAATATCAACTACAGCTCATGTGAACGGACACACACTCGTTCGGCTGTTGTGTACGGCCACAGAGACTCCTAATATCAACTACAGCTCATGTGAACGGACACACACTTGTTCGGCTGCTGTGTACGGCCACAGAGACTCCTAATATCAACTACAGCTCATGTGAACAGTGCATTGTACCGGTAGCCTTGAGCATCGTTTTCACTGTGCAGGGTCGTCTGATACACTTTAAGAGAACTCCATAGTGTCTGAAATAGACACTATTAGACCACTTAATATACTAATAGAAAACTTGTTTAGTTGGGGACACCTCTTCAGCTATATTATTGATCTCACTGCACTGACACTGACTGCTGAAATCTCATCAGAGCCGGATGATGACATCACTGCTTTCTACAGAGCTGATGAATAGACAAAATGTACTAAATTAATAACTGATGATTTTTTTTACAATTAACCTGAATCAACTGTCTTACTGCTGAACGATGACAAAATTGACAAACAATGCATAATTGTCCTGTTACAGCTATAGCTGCTTTGAATCCATCTGTGCTGTAAAAGCCCTATAAACACAGGTGACTTGATTTACCTGAACACTATGGAGCTATTGTGATAAACCATGATCTTTTCCTAAACCTTACCAAGCAGTTTTACCAAGTCAATCCAACGACATCATTTACCAAACATAAAAATGTGATGATAGACCATGTATTTAGGCCTCATGTAATAAATTACAAATGGACAGTTTATGTAAAGAGGGGTCAAAAGTATTAACCCTAACCCTAATTTAACCGAGTTCATCCAAGAAGGTGTGCGGGAGTATGAGACAGAAGCCCTGTTCGGACAGGATTAGTTTTACATTTAGAGATGGAGTAAAGTAATTATTACCACAGCTTCTCTGTTGATTTCTGTCTCGATGTGCATCTCATTACAGACAATCTCAGGACAGATTATGCTGACTTTTACCTTCTGTAAAAGGTCATGAGAAAATACCTCAGGTGATGCTAATCCTGTGCTAACAGACAAATATTAGGCCAGTTCCTGTTTAAAAGTAGTTTTCCACGGTTGCTTCGAGTATGAAGGCTCTTGAAGCTTTCAGTTGTCTTCTAGGTATCGGGACACGTCTGAGTCAAACCTCACGTGTTCTCCACATACAGTTCAGATCAAACAGAAGGGTGAAAGCACTTGTTAGAGGAACAACATTTATTTAACCTTAGATAAGTGCCTTTTTCAGACAGAATCCAATCTGTGTTACTGAGATCACTCATCACGTGCGAATTGGCCATTAATATTACGGATGTCCTCAGGTAATATACATTACTCCTCTGCTCTTGTAAATCTAATCCCATCTGAATAGGGCTAGAGATGTTAGTGATTCTTGCATACGAGCTCCTAAAGCTTTCCCTTCATTCTAGAGACTTGTCATCTTAATATGATACGCAGGGGACCCGAGACAAACACCATTTAACGTTTAAGGCTGGTAAGAGCTTTCTA
This sequence comes from Schizopygopsis pylzovi, assembly GCA_027422435.1. Taxonomy (NCBI): domain Eukaryota; kingdom Metazoa; phylum Chordata; class Actinopteri; order Cypriniformes; family Cyprinidae; genus Schizopygopsis; species Schizopygopsis pylzovi. The sequence continues at coordinate 30,860,392 of CM049824.1, read as the reverse complement.
GAACAGATGTAAACCTTCCCTAACATGTACTTGAGCTGAATAAAAACCGCTTTCAGCTGATGTAGAACAGCACATCTTCATCAACACTGTTGTGTCTGTGCACCAAACTTTATTCAGATAATGATTTCGTTTTTTGTTTGTAAGGAAGCCTATATTGAGCAGTTAGCTAGTTATTCAGCAGTGGGGTGTTAAAGACTGTATGAGCGTCCAGTATATAAAAACAATAGCTAAAAGATTCACAGATATGCATCTCTTAATGAATGCCCAGCAATTTCTCTGGTAAACATGATCAGACAACACTGACAAAAGACAGGGCAAATGGGGTCTAAACAATAAAAGCAGAAACACTGGAGCTCATCTGTAATGTTATATCTGCCTAATTATCTGGGGTGGACAGTAATGTAAATTAAGTATTTTTACTTTGTTACTGTACATTTTTAAAGCATCTTTACTTTATCAAGCATTTTTATTTGTTTAAACTTTTACTCCACTTGATTCCAGGGTTTAATTTCAAAAATCCACTTAATTTCATAAACATGAATTATTTTTGAAGTTTAGAAATCGTCACGTGCTCCGAAACGCAAAAGCGGTGTCCGATTCGTGAACGAACCGAGTCTTTTGAATCAAACAGTTCAATCGGTTCATCAATCACGCTAAAAGATTCATTCGTTCATTCGTTGTTGTCGAGTGAACAACTCACTGATTCAAATGAATCGGTTCGAACGAGTCACTGACCGGACACGGGAGACTGAAGTGTGCGCGCGACTGATGCATGTAAGTTACTAAAACAGAATGTTATAATATTGTAAATGAAGTCTCGACTGTCTGTTGTTTGTAAGCTAAATGTGATGTAGAAGAGTGAGATGTTTAAGCCTGCTGCATGGACTGCTTTAATGTGGACATGTCCGTATAAATGTGCACGAGCTCTGATGCACGTGCATTTTCAGCAGCTGCAGATGCAATTTCAAATGATGCAAAACTAGTATGTTTTGTGTATAGTGTTCATTGAGGCATTTTGCCCTGTTACATTTTAATATTTTATCTTTATAATTGTCAAAACACATGTACACACGTTGTTTTTACTCAGTTTTTTATATCATATATTTTGTTAATTTGCACTTATTTTGTTTATTTGCACTCTAGAGCCCAGTTTCACAGACAGGGATTAGCTGAAGTCAGGACTTGGCCTTTAATTATGGTATTTAAGTAAGAAAACTAAATTTCTGGGACCATATTCATAAAATATTAAATATTGGTGTGCTCTAACGTTAATATCTAGGAAAGTATGAATATTTATACACTTTCAATTATTATACTTTTCTTTAATGTAAAAGGTATACTTTTACAAATGCAAGGAATCGGTCTTTGTCAGGTGACGTCACACTCACGAGAATCAAAGTGTGACACTACACACTGAGCCTGGAGAGACGGTCAGCTACACACTAGGGTTGTGACGGTGAGGACATTTCCCACCGGTTAATCGCCGTGTTGTCAAGGTCAAGGTTTCTTTATTTGTCACATAATAAATTATACAGGGTATAACTAGAAGTGAAATGTAATCAAATCAGGTCCGCTCAGTGGACAGTGCAGAAGAATAAAAAACAAGAATTATATAAAAGTAACACAACACACAAGAGCATATATATGGTAAAGAAAAAAAGAAATACGAGTAAAATGTGCAATACAAAAAGTGCAAAACAATAGGATGTGCAAAAAAAAAACAGTGTACTGGGATTTAATAAATAGTGATATGAATAGAGGGATGTGCAGACGGGTTGTTCAGGGTATGTACACAAAAAAAAACGGGTGATGAGTGTATGGATGTATTTCCAGTAACAATCTTGTAGGTGATTATGAGACTGGGTTTGTGTTTAGGAGCCTGATGGCCTGAGGGAAGAAGCTCCTCCTCAGTCTTTCAGTTTTTGCCATCATGCTCCTGAAGCGCTTGCCAGATGGCAGTAAACGGAAAAGATGGTTACCGGGGTGAGTTGAGACTTTGATGATTTTTACAGCTCTGCTTTTGCAGCGTTTTAGTAACCTCTCTGCAGAGCTTTGCAGTCCTGGTTTGAGGAATTACCATACCACACTGAGATGCAGTGTTATACCGGTGTCACCGTGGTGGTGGGGGGGGGGGGGGGGGGGGGGTGGTCGTTTGAGTTTTCCCTCTTTTCCTCGCTTTCCTTAGGTTTTAAATATACCGTAAGCGTCATGCGTGTTTTACTTTGACTTTTATATCAGCGGCAATTCGGCGTCAAGCACTTTTTAAATAAAAATAAAAATCAGCAAATACTGTGGAACCAAATAAATGAGAAACTAATGTTTTTTTTTTGTAACATTATCACTTAGATGAGGGATGTCCAATAGATCGATCATGAAGGCAATGCTGGAAGATCACCCTTTAGGTCACTGTTTCTCAACCAGGGGGGCGAGAGATAAAACTACAATATAATATATTCACTAATATTATGACTCGCATGTTAAGTCATGTAAAAAATATATAGGCTATACATAAATAACAGTACCACCTCTCTACATATTCTGTGTTTCGGAGCTGCACATGTTTCTCATCGTGTGTAATACAGACTGAATCGTGGCTCAAAACAGCTGTATGAGCAAACTACAGCTCTCGGCTGGATAAAAGAAGCCAGAGTCACACTAGTACAACGCAAGTTTTGATGGGCGACTATTGTAATCAAGGTAAAGCTGATTGCGGCGACATGATCTTGCATTAGGCGTGTGTTGTGTCAGGCGCGTGTATACAGATCAGTATATTCACGTAGTTGAATACAGACCAGTATATTCACGTAGTTTAATACAGCTCCGTATATTCACGTAGTTGACACAGCGAGTGTTTTATAACGGATGCTCGTGTGTGTTGGAGGAGTTTGTGAGGATCAGTGGTGTGTATACGGGTATCAGACGCTCCAAACAGCTTGTTCTTACAGAGGAACTAATGATGGCGTCGTGAATAATAATAAAACAATATTTTATTATTTATTATTAAATTAATGCAATATAAAGATACATCCCAACAAGCCTTTTTAATTATTTATTTAATATGTATTTTATCATTTATTTACTGTTCACTTGGTAGATCTCGGTGAGTTTTCTCCCTGACTTAGATTAATGTCAGACGCAGAAGTCTTTTACATATTGTAAGTACAAATTATATACATTACGGTCCTAAAAATATTGCTGAGATTATCTCGGTACCGTATCTACTTGGTTTGCATCTGTTTCTCCAGTATGAAGCATCTGTCTTTATTGTACAGCTCTGTACACCTTCAGTTCACTGCTCGATGCATCGATACCTTCAAAATGGCGCTTCAGTGACGTCACACATAATAAACGCATGTGATTGACAAAGACCGATTGCACCGATTGTCTTCATCTGATGCATCAGTTATCAAACAACTGAAAACAATGAAGTACCTTGCATGTCAAAAATGATGCTAAAGGGGAACCTTGAGCATTAAAAAAGCGACGCTGAAGGATCCTGACCACATATGTGATGAATTGGGAGTGAGAAGGCCCTGATTTATTGATAGAAATACTGTAGAACGAGGTGTATATACACAGCTGACTCACCTATTTACCTCAGCGGTTTTCTGCCTCCCTCTGCCACCTGTCTCCTCTCTCTCTCTCTCTCTCTCTCTCTCTCGGCTGGTTCCTATTCCCAAGATAGGGTTAGGAGCTACTCTGGGTTTGAGTGAAGGTCCAGGCTTGGAGACTGTCCTCAGACAGCACGCCAAAGACCATTATTGAACTCTATTCCATCATTTGTAAGTGTGAATTCATGAAAACCCCTGCCACAGATGATCAGACATGTTTTTCTTGATTTATTTTTATTATGATAGGACCGTGGGTAGTGTGAAGTGAAGTGAAGTGGCAGAAAGGTTTAAGGATAGTCTCAGACAAAAATGCATGTTAAAGCCAAATTTAAAAATGCAAAAATTAAAATATGTCAGTGCCATTGTTTTTCTCTAGATACACACCAGTAATGTACTGTTCGAAGGCATTTTTTTAAAGCTACTCAGATATCCTGATTTAACTAAGGCCTAGTCCTGGTTTAAGCTAAGCCTTGTCTGGTAAGCTGGGCCTAAATACTGAAGTACATTTAAAATCTAGTACTGTTGAACTCTTACTCAAAGAAGATTGAAAATGAATAATTGTACAGGACTAATGTTTCATTAGTGTATCTGTACTTTACCCAAGTAAATGCATATGGAATTATTCATGACAAACCTAGATGTGAAATGTATTAAAATAAGCTTTTTGTGATATACTTTAAAGGTCTGATTAAATGAATAGTTGTTAAAACATGACTATAGTAAGCACAATTTTTATTTAAACACGTTTATCTTTTGAGCAAATGAACCCTGGTTTTAATATGTAGTATCCAAGGTAACATAGTTTATGTAATATTATCCAAAAAATGTATCTAGTTAATGGCTATGTTTAATTATGGCTAGAGTTTTATGTGGGTTATAGTTAATCATTTTTCATGTTTATGGGTAATCATGTTTTTGCAGTGAAGCTGACCTTTGACCTTGTGTCAGTCAGCATTTCAATCACTGTACCCTATTAGAAAAATTACTTTTTTAAAATGTGATCCTAATTAGCAAATCAATTCTTGATTTATGGCCAAAAAGTATTTTGGTGAGTCAAACTGGACATTTATAAAGATTAATTAAATGCCTTCCGTGATAAACACATTCACAAAAATGGGAAGAACATGAAGTTATAGTGGTCCCTTTGACCCCCAACATCTCTCAGTTTATATTTGAGTTTATGTGAACATTTGTGGCAAATGTAAAGAGATTCCTTTAAGCCATTCATGAGAAATTGCATTGACAATATATGGCGCAGTACCGGTGGCGAGCCAGTGGGGGCGGTAGAGAGCAGAATGTGTGTGTATGCCCGGGGTAATACACACACTTTTTTCTCAGTTTACTAATCTTTCTGAGGACCTCTCTGAAACGTTGAGAGAAGCCTAGATACAGACTCTGGAGGCCATTAGAGTGAAAAAAAAAAGTGAGGACCGGCCAAAATGTCCTCACTTTGCTAAAATGTCCTCACTCCAAAGGTTAAAAACTTGCGATGGTCCTCACAAAGATAGCCATACAAACACACAGGTGTACGTTTCTTGCTTTAAAGTGTTTAAAAAACCTGTATCTGTAATGTGATGTATTTCAGGATATCAATGTGAAGAGGTGAAATGCAGTAGGTCAAAATAAATAGTGCTGTTTCATCCTCTTATGTAGGACTTACAGTAAGTACATCTTTACGTGTAATTTCATAATTTCTTCCATTGTCTTTGAAATATTGTTAAAGTGTGGGTTAAGCCAGCGCGTCCCAGGATGATATCCACAGTAGGTCCCTCTAGTACCAGAAAGGTGATGGTCGCTTCATGCAGGCACCCCACACAGTTTCAAAGGGTGAGCAGTGTATTTTACTCACCCATGCCCCAACAGATTTCCCTGAATGGTTTCGACTCTGAGCTCCTAGGCATGGTGTCTTCGGGGCAGGTGAAGACGGCTTAGGAGGTCTTGGGATATAAAATTGCCCGAGGAGCCAGAGTCGACAAGGGCAGAGATTGCAACAGAGTGATCAGGGGTGAGTAGTTGTACTGATAACAAAGATAACGTGGAAATGTCTGGCTCTAGTTGGAGGGTACTCACCGCAGGGCGTGGGGGTCTGACGGGACAGTTCTGGATGAAGTGATCAGTAGCTGCACAGTAGAGGCAGAGTGCGGCCGCAATGCGGAGTGCACGTTTTGCACGAGTGAGACGGATGGAATCCAACCGCATAGATTCTGGTACTGGAAGACTGATGGTGGGTGATGCAAGCTGGCAAGCGGCTTTGTTGGGCTGGCATGCCAATAAGCGTTGTGAAATACAGGTGACTTTTTGCATGAAATTTTCCAATCCGATCATGTCATTGTAGACTGACATAGCTGGCGCGATGTTTGGACCCAGTCCATGACGATAGGAGCTGTGGGCACCGCCTCATTGCATCCGCTAGTTGCCGCTAGCATGCAAAACTGTAGAGTGTAATCACTGACGGTGGAGAAACCCTGGCTCAGCCGCAGCAGTTGATCAGACACTGCCAACACTCCGGTACCTGAACTAAACACCTCCTTGAAATGGTTAATGAAAGCATCATACGAGTTGATTACGAGACTATTAGCATTCCATATAGCTCGGTCCCACAACAGAGCTTTGCCGGTTAACAGTGAAATGAGAAAGGCTACCTTAGAACGCCCGGTGAGGAACCTTTGGGGTTGCATTTCTAGGAAGAGAGCCACTTGTAACGGGAAGCTGCCCCACTCAGCTGCATCACATGCATAGGAAGCAGGCAAGGCCATGGGACTTCCAGAGACAGCAAGAGGAGAGGTGACTGTGTGAGTGAAGTCCGGAGGGTGTTGACGAGTTCCTCAAGGACATCTGCAGGTGTTTGGTGCTGGGGATCCATGGAGGTGAATGTTGTAGGGTCCGGTCTTCTGTCACAACACAGGCCGGAGACAAGAGGTAAGTGAGTACAAGTTAGTTTTAATGACAGGTTTGTTGAATAAGAGAGCTGAGGTAAGCTGATACACAAATGGCTGTTCGTTAGTTCTTATCCGTGATGACTGATGTTGAGTTCTTTGCAGGTGGATCGGGATCGTGCTGCAACTGAGGAGAATGAGAATCGCAGGAGTACTGGAGTATAGAGAGAGTTAGGCTAGTTCAGGTAGCTGAACGGTAGACCGGACGTTGAGCATCTGAGTGAAGTGTGTACATGAAGGAGTGCCAATTGCAGTCTGCAGGTGATCGGGTGAATGTATGTGGCCGGTGACTGTGACCTTGTGGAATCCCTGACACATATGGTGATTTCGGAGGAGATGCACGCATGCATAATCTTCCCCTGACTGGGATCTATAAAGAAATTTTTTGCACAGGTTCCCGCATATTTATAAATCCGAAAACTTGTGCGTAAGCAAAATCGAGCTTTTGTGCCTACGTACACTTTTAGGAAGAAATCTACAGACCGTTTTATAAATGAGACACCATGGGTGTGTCTGAAGCAGTGCAGCGAACATTTCCACACCGAGTCTATTTTTGCTGTGCTGCCACTTGCTTGAGCAACTGATCATAAGAAATCTAGAAGTAAACGCATTGAATAATGCATTGCTTATATTTCTTGCATTTAGACACGTCTATAAAAGATTGACTTACTGTACTTTAATAAAAGAAGATCACAATGCTGAAAAAGCATTTTTAAGCAACAATGTTTGGATTTGAATTCAAAATAATGGATAAATGTTGTGTTTGTGGTAAAGCCCTGGATCAGGAGCAGACTGCAAGCGCGTCCGGTGTGAAATCAAAATGAGTCCGTGCTGCTTCTGCACCGCATACGTAACCCACATGGACTGCATACAAACTGCAAACAGAGTTTGTGTGAACCTGGTGCAACAATGCCTAAATCAGTATGGTGCATGTGTACTAGTGATGCGCGAATCGCGGTTATATCCACGGGCGATGCGGATGATCCACGGGTCGAGTAATAAAAAAATTGCATTCCGATTATGTGCGGGTGGGTCGTGGTTGGATAATATAAGTCATTAATCATGCAAATATTAACAACATTTTTATAAATGAATATAAAAAATAAAACATATGAATGCGTTTTAAATAGGCTATAGAAATTGAATAAACTGTAAATTAACAATAAAGTTATTCAACAAAGTATTATTTAGTCAAGAGTAGTGAGGGATTTTCTCTGTCTTTTGTTGTTTGATTAACATTAACGACAGACTGCACAGCTTTATTAGGCTGCTGTCACAAGACCTATTTCACAGATGCGTTTTCATTCGCAAATGTTTACATTAACTTAAGACAAGATCAACAGAGCTTATGAGGATACTCAACAGACGGCCATTTTGATGTTAGTTTATGTGTATTTGGCCACTTAAGCGCAACAAGCTCTCAAACTCAATTTGGGGCGCGCTCTGGATGTGACTGAGCTCACAGAAAAGCACCTCTGGAGCGCACGTGTACAAAAAGGCTTGAAAAAACATGTAAATAATACATATTTGTGATGATGCAACAATGACCGATTAGGCAATTGACAATTATGTCAACTGCACCGAAACGCGAGCTAAGGTCTTGTATCGCAGCGTTCAGCTCTAGATGCGCCGATGTGAAGAGACAGTCAAAGAGAGGACGCGGTGCTGAATCACTCACGCTATTTTCAGTGACTGATTTGATGGTTTGTGTGTATTTATTTACTCATCTAACCTATAAGCTACATTGAAGAAATATTTTGCAGTAATTTCCCTTATTTTAAAGTCGAAACCTGCGGAAATATATGCACAATCCCTGACTGAAATTCAGGACCTGGTTAAAGATAATTCTATTGTACAGAGAATTGTGAAACATGACTTTTCCAAAAATTTCTGGGTTTATTTATTTTTCAAAAGCTTTCCAGATCCAATGACTTTTCCAGATTTTTCATGAACGTATGAACCCTGAATGTGACGATCGGGTGCGGCTATCTAAATTAGACAAAAATATAGGTGCGGGCGGATAATATATTTGAAGCTGCGGATTCGGGTGACGTTTTAGCTCATCACTAATATTTACCCATCTCTAATCTACTAAAATAAGAACGGCAGTACATACAGTATACTTGAGAATTAGGGGTCGACCGATTATCGGCCTGGCCGATTATTATCATTTTTACGATTATCGATATCGGCCATTTTCAAAACAGATTTGCCGATATTTTTTTTATTTTAAATACATTATGCAAACAAACATACTATTTACAGGTGACATTATTTATTGGTGAATAAATAATACAGGTGAAATTATTTAATTTTTAAATGCGCTATTTGGCTCGATGCAGCCTGTCTGAGCTCAACACTCTGTGAGAGTGAGGCGATCTCTCAATCTCTGAGAGCAATCTCCGCCCACCGCTCATCTGATATGTAGAGAGTCACGAGTCCGACCAATCAATGCGGAAAACTGAAGGCAGTCTCACACCGAGAGCACTCGTTAACTGGAGCTGCCTCAGTGATCACGCATCAGTTGTCTCTCAAAAGGTACAATACGATTGTAATAAATCACAATCCACTACACTGAAGTTGCAAAACACCTCAATATAATCTATGATGTCCGCGATGCGGAAAATGCGGGCGGAATCGCGGAATGCAGTCATATAATGGACTTTACCGTATAACGCGGAATGTCACGGAATGTGTCGAAGTTTGGATGAATTAATCAAAAGTTGGTCAGTACACTTAAATCGACTCGCGCTATGGACTAGTATCTATAAATATTAAGCCGCAAAAACACTATTTAAATATGAATCCTGCATGTTCTGCATCTCTGTTAATGAATGACACAGACGTGCGGTTTCATTTACTGCACACATACATACCGAAGCGCGTGCTGCTCGCGGTGTTTTCAGCATCTGCCGTCTCACTAAATGAGGACATAAATACATGAACAACATCCCCAGAACTGCTCGAAGAGTCACTTCATGAGCATTTGACCGTTTCATTTGAGTAAAACGATCGTCATATCATATATACATAGGCTACAGAAACTTAAAATGTCCTCATGGCAACCTGTCAAAATATAAGTTCGGTTTAGCCGAATATATTACTGTATACGTAATACAACTACAACAATTATTACAACTTTTGTTGAGAATAATCACACAATACGCTAAATACGTTTACTTTAAGTTTTACAAAATGTTTACAGAATGCTTCTGGGTGATCTCTGTACTTATGTTATTATTAATATTACTGTTTATTTAATGTTGTTGTTATTAACAGTTTTCAGAATTAAAGACATGTTTAAAAGCATTTAAAGAAAGTTTTTTTTCAGAGCTCTTGTTATTATTAATTTTGGCATTCATTTTCATTTTTACACCAGACACGTAAATCGGTTCAAAATATCGGTTATCGGTCTACTTGATCTTTAATCTACTTGATCTTGATCTGTAATAATCGGTATCGGCATCGGCCCTGAAAAACCCATATCGGTCGACCCCTATTGAGAATTTTAACTAATGATGCGAGTATGAATCGCTGAATAGTTAATTGGTAAAAGGCAGGGATGTATAGTTCATGACAACAACTATTTACGCTGTAGGTCACAATGCGGGTTTTGTTTTGAATGTAATTTTACGGGAGGTGTTTTCAATTAATGCCATTTACAACTGTTTACATAGACGTATAAAATATCAAATTAAAATCTTACCTTCATCCACTTCTCTTCCTCTCTCGGGTCTTCCTTTTTTGTTTGTCTCTGAGACAGAAGTTGATGCGGCGCTTTCACCTATAAAAGATTAAAAACAATCAAATACTAGTGCTTGATTTTCCAAAAATACATAAACTACCTTTGATTAAGTAAGCTATAAGTAATATATTTGGTATATGTGAAAGTATATTTCTACTACATGTTAAAAGTGTTACTGTCCCAGCAGAAGATTATATAGCCAAAGAAAAATGTACAAGTAATTTGTGTTCTCTTAATGACTCCAACGGCCAAAGCCACTATTTAACAGATGTAGGATACAACATACAGCTGCACTATCAAATAAGCAAACAGAGCATACATACCGCTTACTGAAGGATGACATCATCTTTATTCAATCTTTTTTCTTATGGTTTGGTGAGTGGTGACAGACACACTGTTCCTCCAAAATATCATAAGACTGTACATAAAATGCATAATTATCATGAGATCGTTAAAGAGACACTTTACCATCGTCATTTTGAAGATGTTCTATTTGACCTTCTGATATTTACATAAGTTCAACAGTAACTAACACTTTGCAATAAGGTTCATTAGTTAACTACTTTAGTTGAACTAAAAATGAACAATAATTCTACAGCATTTATTAATCTTAGTTTTGTCAATATTGTATTGTATTATGGTATTAATGTATTATTGAAATATGTTGTGCTTGTTAATGCACTGTGAATTAACATGAACAATGAATGACTGTATTTTCATTAATGTTAACAGAGTAATAAATACAGCAATAATTGTCTGTTCATGTTCGTTAATATATTAACCAACATTATCTAATGGGACTTTATTGTAAAGCGTTACCAGTAAGTGTGTATTAAAACAGTACAATACCAAATTGACAGACGGGTTATTGAGCATATGACATCTTAGTTTCTTTGCAGATATATGGCTACGAAGTTGCAAAAGTGCAATGTCTGTAAAGCTGCAGTGCAGTTGTAGATGTGCAATAATGCACAACAATAGTGAGTTAATGTATTACTCATGAACAACTATTGCATTGAATGGATAGTTTGTTTTGTTTGAACGGTTAACTATTGTTGCACGTAAACTAGGCTATAATAGGCCAAACCACACTGAAACGCAGACGTGATGCCCCACTCGTGGGTGATGAGTGAGAGTCATGCAGATTGTGTGTTCAGAGCAAAAGATAAGGTCGTTTTACGGTCATATAAAGTTAAATTCAGTCTGCCTCACCTAGAGAAAGACCGAGGATGTGTTCCACAGACGGAAGGAGATAGCGGTTTTTATTGTATTTATTGTACTCGCTATAAAGATGTACATGGATTTTTGGTAACGCTTTACATTAAGGTTCATTACTTAACTACTTTAACATGAACAACACTTTTACAGCAATTATTAGTTGATATTGACATTATTAAAATCAAAAGTTGCATTTGTTAACATTAGTTAATGCACTGACTGAACCGACAAACTAACAATGAACAGTTGTATTTTAGTAACTAACATTAACATTGATTAAGGTTAGGGTTACTGCAGCAAATAGTTAAAAGGATAGTTGACCCCAAAATGAAAATTGTCATTAATTACTCTCCCTCAGGTCGTTCCAAACCCGTCAGACCTTCAGAACACAAATTAAGATATTTGATGAAACCCGAGAGCTGATCCTCCGTAGACAGCAAGGGTACTACCACGATCAAGACACAGAAACATAGCAAGGACATCGGTAAAATAATCCATGTGTCAGTGATTCAATAGTCATTTTACAAAGATACAAGAACATTTTCTGTGCTCAAAGAACTGTATAATAGTAATGACTTGCGTGGAAAACTTCTCACACAGCACTCGACTCCAACAATCCCGAGCGTTTTATATGCTCGCCTCGTGCCTTCGGGCAGTGCTTATATCGAGTCCTGACACATGAGATTGAACGAGAATGCACGCATTGATGGTAATGCATAGACGGACATTATATGAAAATGTGGACAGTGCCAAAATAAAGGTGTCTTTTTATACGACAGATATGGATATTTTATGCGTGGCATTGATGCATCGTATCGTCAGACATTGTATCGATATATCGATGAATCGTTACACCCCTACTGATGACACATGGACTATTTTACAGATGTTATTACTATATTTCTGTGTCTTGATCGTAGTAATACACTTGCTGTCTACGCAGAGTCAGAGAATCAAAAATATCTTAATTTGTGTTTTGTAGATGAACGAAGGTCTGGCGGGTTTGGAACAACATCAGGGAGAGTAATTAATGACAATTTAAATTTTTGGGTCAACTATCCCTTTAATAAATTTAACAATGTTAAATGACAACTTACAATTAAACGGTAAAGTGTTCAAGACCTTCTACTATCTTCACAATCTGCATCATATTCTCTACTGTAGTCCATGTAAATGTGTCTGGCCTAACAGCCATGAGCCGTAATCTAGCACTAATAATTAAGATTTTACTGAAGGATTTATTACAAATCATCACACTGTTTCTGGGAATTAACTGTTCTCTCTTATCTTATAATGATTCCAGATCCTTCAATTGATTTATATTATGTTATCACATTGTGTCATTTAATTTTAAAAATTGAAAATTAGTTACTAAAGACTACTAAAAGATTTAGTTAAAGACACATACCTGTGCTGACTTTCCTTCCATGGACTTTCCTTCTGCTACCTGCACACCAAAGAGAAGATTGAACAATGATGCATTAGTTTCAACTAAATAATTACGGTCACAGGTTACAATTAACAAATTATACAGAACTACTTAACAGACATGTTTCAGCATTCAGTTATTTACATGAGTTTAGAGAGAAACAAATTAAAAAAGACATGCATATATATATATAGTGTGTTTGCTGACAGAAAAGCTAATGAAAGGTCCTCCACTGACAGCTCAAGTTCACTGTTGTTAGTTCTTAGCTCTACTGATTGTACTACACACCCCTCCCCCACTCAGCGCTCCCGCACCCCTCCCCCCCCCAGCGCTGCCGCACCCCTCCCCCACTCCTCTCCCATAAGTTACAGAAGTAACACTTTGCTCTGCCAACTGATGTTGAAAACATGCCGTGTAAAAACAGGTCACACATGCAAATCAAACTGACGTCAGAGAAGTGACATTCATTTGATGAAAATCGAATGATAAATATATTGGGCTACACTTCAGACATATTAAACCAATTTCAGTGTGGGATTTTCACCCAATTATCACTCAAAGAAATTCGAACTTAATTTTAAATTCTGTTTAACTTAATTTTAAATGATACAGCATCTTGATGACTGATATTTGATGTGAAATTGTTATCAAAGTGCCCGCTGGTTTGAGACCAGGCCTTAAATCATAAAATCTTGCATGTACTCTAAAAACCACCACCCAATGCGATAATCATGACCAATAAATAACTAAATAAAATGCTAGTGATGATAAAATATGGTAAAATCTTACCTGCAGTGCTGGAGCAGCGTTTCTTTCTCCTCTTCAATCTCTCGGTTGTCTGCACGCACGCGCTGTGCTGTGAGGAGTGGGGGAGGGGTGGGCGTGGCCATCAATTAAGGCCTGGCAGCAGCCAGCTAAAAGTGTTTCACCAAATCCTCCAGTATTTAGAGTACATGTTCATTTAAATTAATATTAACACTATTACAACGACAGTTATTACTGTAGTCAAGTGCACATCCTACAATAGATCAGCAGTGAAGTACTCAAATAATTCATGTACTGTGAAACTCTTCAAATAAAATATAAAAAATATAATTATTTTGTATAAGCAGCAAGATATACTTAGTGCTAAAATTAAAAACAGTATGCACAATTCAGAATAAATACAAGATTATAATTGTTGATACATTAATGAAACCAATCCTTGTTAATTATATATATATATATATTTTTTTTTATTATTAAAGTGAATCATGTACTTAGTTACTTTCTGTCAATAATGTATATGTTATGTAAATATCACATTTGTATCCATAGTAGTTTCCTTACCATGAAAACAAAAAGTGGTCCTTCACATAGTTTGTATGTAAATTGCTGTTATTTCTTGCTGACATTGAGCATGAGATGCTGAACTCGTGCCATCAGGCAGAAATAAATGAATGCAGCAAAAACAAACCAGAGTTGTGAATAAAGTTATAAGATTGCATCTTATTTCTGTGAATTTTCCATGTTAGATAAGTGAGTACTATTGAATGCGTGGTGTTTCGTCATGTTCAGTGCCCGAGTCCATCTCTGAAAGTTCCTGATCTTTGAAAAAGTACTACCTCATGGCAGGGCCTTTCTGAGGGGCAGGTGTTTACCCAGACCTTTATTTAGGTCCTGGTTCCTGCGGTGTACCGGCCCAAAGTCCCTAGCTCCTGGGGAAAGTTCCCTCGGTGGAAAAGGGCTTGGAGTAAAACAGACACACACTTGTTCAGCTGTTGTGTACGGCCACAGAGACTCCTAATATCAACCACAGGTCATGTGAACGGACACACACTCGTTCGGCTGTTGTGTACGGCCACAGAGACTCCTAATATCAACTACAGCTCATGTGAACGGACACACACTTGTTCAGCTGCTGTGTACGGCCACAGACTCCTAATATCAACTACAGCTCATGTGAACGGACACACACTCGTTCGGCTGTTGTGTACGGCCACAGAGACTCCTAATATCAACTACAGCTCATGTGAACGGACACACACTTGTTCGGCTGCTGTGTACGGCCACAGAGACTCCTAATATCAACTACAGCTCATGTGAACAGTGCATTGTACCGGTAGCCTTGAGCATCGTTTTCACTGTGCAGGGTCGTCTGATACACTTTAAGAGAACTCCATAGTGTCTGAAATAGACACTATTAGACCACTTAATATACTAATAGACAACTTGTTTAGTTGGGGACACCTCTTCAGCTATATTATTGATCTCACTGCACTGACACTGCTGAAATCTCATCAGAGCCGGATGATGACATCACTGCTTTCTACAGAGCTGATGAATAGACAAAATGTACTAAATTAATAACTGATGATTTTTTTTACAATTAACCTGAATCAACTGTCTTACTGCTGAACGATGACAAAATTGACAAACAATGCATAATTGTCCTGTTACAGCTATAGCTGCTTTGAATCCATCTGTGCTGTAAAAGCCCTATAAACACAGGTGACTTGATTTACCTGAACACTATGGAGCTATTGTGATAAACCATGATCTTTTCCTAAACCTTACCAAGCAGTTTTACCAAGTCAATCCAACGACATCATTTACTAAACATAAAAATGTGATGATAGACCATGTATTTAGGCCTCATGTAATAAATTACAAATGGACAGTTTATGTAAAGAGGGGTCAAAAGTATTAACCCTAACCCTAATTTAACCGAGTTCATCCAAGAAGGTGTGCGGGAGTATGAGACAGAAGCCCTGTTCGGACAGGATTAGTTTTACATTTAGAGGTGGAGTAAAGTAATTATTACCACAGCTTCTCTGTGATTTCTGTCTCGATGTGCATCTCATTACAGACAATCTCAGGACAGATTATGCTGACTTTTACCTTCTGTAAAAGGTCATGAGAAAATACCTCAGGTGATGCTAATCCTGTGCTAACAGACAAATATTAGGCCAGTTCCTGTTTAAAAGTAGTTTTCCACGGTTGCTTCGAGTATGAAGGCTCTTGAAGCTTTCAGTTGTCTTCTAGGTATCGGGACACGTCTGAGTCAAACCTCACGTGTTCTCCACATACAGTTCAGATCAAACAGAAGGGTGAAAGCACTTGTTAGAGGAACAACATTTATTTAACCTTAGATAAGTGCCTTTTTCAGACAGAATCCAATCTGTGTTACTGAGATCACTCATCACGTGCGAATTGGCCATTAATATTACGGATGTCCTCAGGTAATATACATTACTCCTCTGCTCTTGTAAATCTAATCCCATCTGAATAGGGCTAGAGATGTTAGTGATTCTTGCATACGAGCTCCTAAAGCTTTCCCTTCATTCTAGAGACTTGTCATCTTAATATGATACGCAGGGGACCCGAGACAAACACCATTTAACGTTTAAGGCTGGTAAGAGCTTTCTAGAACAGATGTAAACCTTCCCTAACATGTACTTGAGCTGAATAAAACCGCTTTCAGCTGATGTAGAACAGCACATCTTCATCAACACTGTTGTGTCTGTGCACCAAACTTTATTCAGATAATGATTTCGTTTTTTGTTTGTAAGGAAGCCTATATTGAGCAGTTAGCTAGTTATTCAGCAGTGGGGTGTTAAAGACTGTATGAGCGTCCAGTATATAAAAACAATAGCTAAAAGATTCACAGATATGCATCTCTTAATGAATGCCCAGCAATTTCTCTGGTAAACATGATCAGACAACACTGACAAAAAAGACAGGGCAAATGGGGTCTAAACAATAAAAGCAGAAACACTGGAGCTCATCTGTAATGTTATATCTGCCTAATTATCTGGGGTGGACAGTAATGTAAATTAAGTATTTTTACTTTGTTACTGTACATTTTTAAAGCATCTTTACTTTATCAAGCATTTTTATTTGTTTAAACTTTTACTCCACTTGATTCCAGGGTTTAATTTCAAAAATCCACTTAATTTCATAAACATGAATTATTTTTGAAGTTTAGAAATCGTCACGTGCTCCGAAACGCAAAAGCGGTGTCCGATTCGTGAACGAACCGAGTCTTTTGAATCAAACAGTTCAATCGGTTCATCAATCACGCTAAAAGATTCATTCGTTCATTCGTGTTGTCGAGTGAACAACTCACTGATTCAAATGAATCGGTTCGAACGAGTCACTGACCGGACACGGGAGACTGAAGTGTGCGCGCGACTGATGCATGTAAGTTACTAAAACAGAATGTTATAATATTGTAAATGAAGTCTCGACTGTCTGTTGTTTGTAAGCTAAATGTGATGTAGAAGAGTGAGATGTTTAAGCCTGCTGCATGGACTGCTTTAATGTGGACATGTCCGTATAAATGTGCACGAGCTCTGATGCACGTGCATTTTCAGCAGCTGCAGATGCAATTTCAAATGATGCAAAACTAGTATGTTTTGTGTATAGTGTTCATTGAGGCATTTTGCCCTGTTACATTTTAATATTTTATCTTTATAATTGTCAAAACACATGTACACACGTTGTTTTTACTCAGTTTTTTATATCATATATTTTGTTAATTTGCACTTATTTTGTTTATTTGCACTCTAGAGCCCAGTTTCACAGACAGGGATTAGCTGAAGTCAGGACTTGGCCTTTAATTATGGTATTTAAGTAAGAAAACTAAATTTCTGGGACCATATTCATAAAATATTAAATATTGGTGTGCTCTAACGTTAATATCTAGGAAAGTATGAATATTTATACACTTTCAATTATTATACTTTTCTTTAATGTAAAAGGTATACTTTTACAAATGCAAGGAATCGGTCTTTGTCAGGTGACGTCACACTCACGAGAATCAAAGTGTGACACTACACACTGAGCCTGGAGAGACGGTCAGCTACACACTAGGGTTGTGACGGTGAGGACATTTCCCACCGGTTAATCGCCGTGTTGTCAAGGTCAAGGTTTCTTTATTTGTCACATAATAAATTATACAGGGTATAACTAGAAGTGAAATGTAATCAAATCAGGTCCGCTCAGTGGACAGTGCAGAAGAATAAAAAACAAGAATTATATAAAAGTAACACAACACAAGAGCATATATATGGTAAAGAAAAAAAGAAATACGAGTAAAATGTGCAATACAAAAAGTGCAAAACAATAGGATGTGCAAAAAAAAACAGTGTACTGGGATTTAATAAATAGTGATATGAATAGAAGGGATGTGCAGACGGGTTGTTCAGGGTATGTACACAAAAAAAAACGGGTGATGAGTGTATGGATGTATTTCCAGTAACAATCTTGTAGGTGATTATGAGACTGGGTTTGTGTTTAGGAGCCTGATGGCCTGAGGGAAGAAGCTCCTCCTCAGTCTTTCAGTTTTTGCCATCATGCTCCTGAAGCGCTTGCCAGATGGCAGTAAACGGAAAAGATGGTTACCGGGGTGAGTTGAGACTTTGATGATTTTTACAGCTCTGCTTTTGCAGCGTTTTAGGTAGACCTCTCTGCAGAGCTTTGCAGTCCTGGTTTGAGGAATTACCATACCACACTGAGATGCAGTGTTATACCGGTGTCACCGTGGTGGTGGGGGGGGGGGGGGGGGGGGGGTGGTCGTTTGAGTTTTCCCTCTTTTCCTCGCTTTCCTTAGGTTTTAAATATACCGTAAGCGTCATGCGTGTTTTACTTTGACTTTTATATCAGCGGCAATTCGGCGTCAAGCACTTTTTAAATAAAATAAAAATCAGCAAATACTGTGGAACCAAATAAATGAGAAACTAATGTTTTTTTTTTGTAACATTATCACTTAGATGAGGGATGTCCAATAGATCGATCATGAAGGCAATGCTGGAAGATCACCCTTTAGGTCACTGTTTCTCAACCAGGGGGCGAGAGATAAAACTACAATATAATATATTCACTAATATTATGACTCGCATGTTAAGTCATGTAAAAAATATTATAGGCTATACATAAATAACAGTACCACCTCTCTACATATTCTGTGTTTCGGAGCTGCACATGTTTCTCATCGTGTGTAATACAGACTGAATCGTGGCTCAAAACAGCTGTATGAGCAAACTACAGCTCTCGGCTGGATAAAAGAAGCCAGAGTCACACTAGTACACGCAAGTTTTGATGGGCGACTATTGTAATCAAGGTAAAGCTGATTGCGGCGACATGATCTTGCATTAGGCGTGTGTTGTGTCAGGCGCGTGTATACAGATCAGTATATTCACGTAGTTGAATACAGACCAGTATATTCACGTAGTTTAATACAGCTCCGTATATTCACGTAGTTGACACAGCGAGTGTTTTATAACGGATGCTCGTGTGTGTTGGAGGAGTTTGTGAGGATCAGTGGTGTGTATACGGGTATCAGACGCTCCAAACAGCTTGTTCTTACAGAGGAACTAATGATGGCGTCGTGAATAATAATAAAACAATATTTTATTATTTATTATTAAATTAATGCAATATAAAGATACATCCCAACAAGCCTTTTTAATTATTTATTTAATATGTATTTTATCATTTATTTACTGTTCACTTGGTAGATCTCGGTGAGTTTTCTCCCTGACTTAGATTAATGTCAGACGCAGAAGTCTTTTACATATTGTAAGTACAAATTATATACATTACGGTCCTAAAAATATTGCTGAGATTATCTCGGTACCGTATCTACTTGGTTTGCATCTGTTTCTCCAGTATGAAGCATCTGTCTTTATTGTACAGCTCTGTACACCTTCAGTTCACTGCTCGATGCATCGATACCTTCAAAATGGCGCTTCAGTGACGTCACACATAATAACGCATGTGATTGACAAAGACCGATTGCACCGATTGTCTTCATCTGATGCATCAGTTATCAAACAACTGAAAACAATGAAGTACCTTGCATGTCAAAAATGATGCTAAGGGGGAACCTTGAGCATTAAAAAAGCGACGCTGAAGGATCCTGACCACATATGTGATGAATTGGAGTTGAGAAGGCCCTGATTTATTGATAGAAAATACTGTAGAACGAGGTGTATATACACAGCTGACTCACCTATTTACCTCAGCGGTTTTCTGCCTCCCTCTGCCACCTGTCTCCTCTCTCTCTCTCTCTCTCTCTCTCTCTCGGCTGGTTCCTATTCCCAAGATAGGGTTAGGAGCTACTCTGGGTTTGAGTGAAGGTCCAGGCTTGGAGACTGTCCTCAGACAGCACGCCAAAGACCATTATTGAACTCTATTCCATCATTTGTAATTGTGAATTCATGAAAACCCCTGCCACAGATGATCAGACATGTTTTTCTTGATTTATTTTTATTATGATAGGACCGTGGGTAGTGTGAAGTGAAGTGAAGTGGCAGAAAGGTTTAAGGATAGTCTCAGACAAAAATGCATGTTAAAGCCAAATTTAAAAATGCAAAAATTAAAATATGTCAGTGCCATTGTTTTTCTCTAGATACACACCAGTAATGTACTGTTCGAAGGCATTTTTTTTAAAGCTACTCAGATATCCTGATTTAACTAAGGCCTAGTCCTGGTTTAAGCTAAGCCTTGTCTGGTAAGCTGGGCCTAAATACTGAAGTACATTTTAAATCTAGTACTGTTGAACTCTTACTCAAAGAAGATTGAAAATGAATAATTGTACAGGACTAATGTTTCATTGGTGTATCAGTACTTTACCCAAGTAAATGCATATGGAATTATTCATGACAAACCTAGATGTGAAATGTATTAAAATAAGCTTTTTGTGATATACTTTAAAGGTCTGATTAAATGAATAGTTGTTAAAACATGACTATAGTAAGCACAATTTTTATTTAAACACGTTTATCTTTTGAGCAAATGAACCCTGGTTTTAATATGTAGTATCCAAGGTAACATAGTTTATGTAATATTATCCAAAAAATAGTATCTAGTTAATGGCTATGTTTAATTATGGCTAGAGTTTTATGTGGGTTATAGTTAATCATTTTTCATGTTTATGGGTAATCATGTTTTTGCAGTGAAGCTGACCTTTGACCTTGTGTCAGTCAGCATTTCATCACTGTACCCTATTAGAAAAATTACTTTTTTAAAATGTGATCCTAATTAGCAAATCAATTCTTGATTTATGGCCAAAAAGTATTTTGTGAGTCAAACTGGACATTTATAAAGATTAATTAAATGCCTTCCGTGATAAACACATTCACAAAAATGGGAAGAACATGAAGTTATAGTGGTCCTTTGACCCCCAACATCTCTTCAGTTTATATTTGAGTTTATGTGAACATTTGTGGCAAATGTAAAGAGATTCCTTTAAGCCATTCATGAGAAATTGCATTGACAATATATGGCGCAGTACCGGTGGCGAGCCAGTGGGGGCGGTAGAGAGCAGAATGTGTGTGTATGCCCGGGGTAATACACACACTTTTTTCTCAGTTTACTATCTTTCTGAGGACCTCTCTGAAACGTTGAGAGAAGCCTAGATACAGACTCTGGAGGCCATTAGAGTGAAAAAAAAGTGAGGACCGGCCAAAATGTCCTCACTTTGCTAAAATGTCCTCACTCCAAAGGTTAAAAACTTGCGATGGTCCTCACAAAGATAGCCATACAAACACACAGGTGTACGTTTCTTGCTTTAAAGTGTTTAAAACCTGTATCTGTAATGTGATGTATTTCAGGATATCAATGTGAAGAGGTGAAATGCAGTAGGTCAAAATAAATAGTGCTGTTTCATCCTCTTATGTAGGACTTACAGTAAGTACATCTTTACGTGTAATTTCATAATTTCTTCCATTGTCTTTGAAATATTGTTAAAGTGTACTGACAAGCATTCATGGTAAACTAAACTAAAATGTACTAAATAATATGTATGTCATGTTTTTAATACATTTGTAAAGATGGAGCTGCAGTTTATATACTTTTAAAATATATTAACTTTAAATGAAATTTGATTGACATATTACAGTTTAAATTATAATCAAGTATTTTACATGTGTTTTAGTGTGTTAGTGAGCTGAGCACATCAAAATGACTACCTTTAAAACATGATGAAAGGTCATTTAAAATGTACTTTAAGTTAAACATTTAACATTACCAAGTTACCTTTTTAAAAGTGTAAAGAAATATAGTTATATAAGTGAACTAAGTACATTTAAGTGGTCTTTTATTTCATAATATATTATTTGCAAGTGCAGTTTTAAAAAAATACACTTCAGGTTTATTCAAAATAATTAGGCCTAAGTGCCCCTTTTCATAAGGGTCCTGTAAAGAACCGAAATATGTACAGAATGGGATTAACACTCATTCGAAGAGACAACCATATTTAGCTGCAGTGGGAACACACCCAATACAATCAGTAAAGTGTGTTAAGAAAGAAAAGAGGGTCACTTTGATGACATGTTGAGACTGGACTCATCTTTAAAGTATCTGTCACACAGCACAGAAGTGAATAGCATATAACCAGCACTGACATGAACAAACACCCAGCAGACAAACATCCCACAATGCCAAAAAAGCTAAACAAGAGAGCCGAAACACAATTGTCTCCACCTGATGTCTCCAGCAGGGAAGAGAAACTTAATCTGGCCCAAACACACACTGGACGGATTCCACTCAAAAGTGAGGATCACCGTCTCATATTGTGTGTGAATGAATATTGAGACACAGTATAAGAAGACATAAAAACAAAAACACTCTTGCATTCAACTAGTTGTCTTTAATATAAATTTAAACTACAGTAAATTTTAATTTAAATACATTCAGTTCACACTTAAGCATATAAAAAAAAAGAAAATCCATAATAACTTTGAAAAGGATGCTTAACTATGCATAAACGGTAAAACTAATTTCTATCATGACTCTTGGAGGGTATAGGAAAATGTTCATGTGTTTGGTCTGGGCAGAACAGATCTGCTGCTGCTGTTGCTGCAGAGCCTTGCTACAGCCACAGATGCTGCACTTATAACATGAAATAACCCCCACATATAACTTACATCAAGCAGATCTATACAGGTGGAGCTGGGGATGCTGGAGGGTTTCTGAAGCATGCTGCAACTGCTACAGCAAGCACTAGTCAAGTTTTTGAATACTGAGCAGCAAGCTCATTGGCTGATGATACAAAAGAACCAATCAGCTGTGCCATGTGATAATGATGTCATTATATCAGATTGAGTTAGACCTATCGGACTGCACCATCTAGAGTTTCATGACATAACTTTGGATTTATTGAAGTGACCATCATAAGAATACACTGCTAACTGCAATGTGGCCCTTTGTAAAAAGATTCTGTTGCTCGTGTTTTTTGGAAATGACCCTCAGAGTAGCATTTCCGTCCCGCAGTGGCCTTCAAGGGTGTTAAAAAAATACCATTAGGAATTTGCACTCTCAATATTATCTACTGTGTCTCTGAGACAGACAGAGAAGGAGCAGATGTGTTCTAACCGCTAAACACTTGCGCTCAATTTAACGCATCCAAACACACACTCACGCCTGACTGACTGATCTCTGTCACACCTGAGCCTCCGAATCAAACCTTTACCGGCAACATCGAGACGCAGGGCCTGCTACATTCTGAGATTAATGAAACACAAGCAGGAGAAAAGAGGTGTGTGTGTGTGTGTGTGTGTGTGTGTGTGCGTGCGTGCGTTTGTGTGTGTCTCTGTGTGTGTGTGTGTGTGTGTGTGTGTGTGTGTGTGTGTGCGCGTGCGTGTGTGTGTGCGTGCGTGCGTGTGTGTGTGTGTCTGTGTGTGTGTGTGTGTGTGTGTGTGTGTGTGTGTGTCTCTGTGTGTGTGTGTGTGTGTCTCTGTGTGTGTGTGTGTGTGTGTCTCTGTGTGCGTGTGTCCGTGCGTGCGTGCGTGCGTGCGTGCGTGTGTGTGTGAGTGTGTGTGTGCGCATGCTTGCGTGCGTGTGTGTGTGTGTGTCTCTCTCTGTGTGTGTGTGTGTGTGTGTGTGTGTGTGTGTGTGTGTGTCTGTCTGTGTGTCTGTGTGCATGCGTGCGTGCGAGCGTGCGTGCGTGAGCGTGTGTGTGTGTGTGTGTGTGCGTGCGTGCGTGCGTGAGCGTGTGTGTGTGTGTGTCTGTGTGCGTGCATGTGTGCGTGCATGCGTGAGCGTGTGTGTGAATGCTAACTCACCCATGACACGACACGTCCGTTGAAACACGGTAGTTTGGTGTTGTCATCAGATATCTCCTCCTTCACCACCCTGCAGAGACAACAGGTCCAATAAAATGTTTTTTTTTTTTATTAAAATGTAACAAATAAACAGGAGCTTCACACGAAATATTAAAAGCAAGCACAGTGCTCTGTAGTCACGGATAACAAAATCCTCTTTTATTAGATTTTGCTTAATCGCTTAAACCCATTATATGGTTTTGTTTGAGAGCAACTATAATACGAATACACAAAGAAACTAGACTGAAGAAAATCTCAGTTCTGCCTTTGCTATGCAGTTGCTACAGAGATCTAGCCGGTTGCTAGGTTGTGTTGTGTTCTGTTGACTGTTATGGCATCGCTAGGAGGTTGCTAAGGTGTTCTGAGTGGTTGCTAAATGATTGCTTACTAGCTCATGTCAAAAGAGGCCATAGTAAACGTGAGGCTTGGCTTAGCAAACACCCCTAAATAAGTAAATCCACAATCATCAGCTCCATTTATAAACGGCCCCTCACGCGCACACAGGTTAATTTAGTCTCCCATAAAATGACCCTCCGAGTCCCTCCCCCTTCCCAGCTGCTCCTTAAAAAGGTGCTGACCCCTCTGACTCCTGTCACCATGGAAACCTTTGTCAAAAAGGAAGAGGGTGAAAGACAGCTGGCTGGAAAAGCATGTGAGGTTTGCAGAGGTATTAATAATACAAATCTATCGAGTGATCATGATTGCATTCATGCGATATAAATCATATACCAGACATCTATCTTTAATCACACATCAAAGCAGTGGTGACGAAACAGTGGCTGTGCTATAGAACAGCAGTAATGCACACGAGACATGCTTATTGTTTCCCTATAGACAAAATATATGTGAACTAGGGATGTGCATCTCCATAACTGAGGATAGCCAACGATACAATGCATTAAAAATACATATGAAGCAGCTACTGATGCGATGTGTCATGATTCACCGCTATTAAGATTTCCATTCAATTCAACACAAAGCAATTCAATGCAATGGGAAAAATGATGCTATGCAAATTCAATATGGTACAGATAGTTAGCTTATATCTCTTCGGTTCAGACAGACATGTTAATCTATATTCTATGTGACTCTCAAGACATGCATCTACTAATAATTATATATAAATAAATCAGTTTTTACTGATGCAATTATGTTAGAAACGATGCATCGTGATACAAACGCCAACTTGTATCCGATGCACACTTTTTTACATCGATGCATCGCATTAACGTTTATTGCATCTGTGAATCTACCATTCCTTCATTCAAGCCCCTCTCAGCTTTAGATGGCGTCTCCATGGGCTTTGTACAGACCATCGGATGCATATTGCACATAAAAACGGCAACATTTGAGAACAATGATATTCAATCTGATCTGACTGGCTTGCTTTGCTGTTTTCTCCATTAGTGTCTAACTAAATTCATATCAAATGAATTCAATCTGATGTTTATTTTTTACATCCACATCCAGGGATTGATTTGTGTCATGCATCATCTCTCTTCCTGCCAGATGAAGCTGATCTAATGAAAGCCTTCAACAGTGACTGTATCTGCTGAATTCACATCTGTTCCAGAGTCAGAGATCTCCTTCCAACTCCGTGTCCCAATACACTCGTGCCTGTATACGATTTGTCTTGTGCAATACTGCATTCAGAAAGATCCTAGATAGGTGGACGCCTCAGAATGCTTCATGTATTATTACAAAGCCTTCTAAATGTTCTTCTGTGCCAGATCGATGATGCCAAAAATGACATCTAAACAGGCAGCATGCAAGCTTTTGAAAAGCAGTTGATGAGTGTATTTGTGTACGTGCATATTTTATGCCACACTCTGGCACGAGCGTGATGATTGACAGCTCTCAGCACTTTGTTTCTTTCAGTGAGTGATTTCACATTGTTCCACAGCACAGACTCTAATCCTGCAATAAAACTCAGCAGGGATGGTGACATAAGAGGCTCAGAGAGCAGCTCTACCTCTCCTTTCCCATTCTGTTTTTCTCCTCATTCCTTTAGCAGCACGAGGTCCCAGCTTCATCTCAAATCCTCCGTTTGGATAACGCCAGAAATCCTGCTCAGATATGAGTTACTTGAATGAACAGTTCAGCCAGAGATAAACGAATCTGTCATCAATTAGTCACCATGTCCTTCCAAACCTGTATGACTTTCTTGCATGGAAGACCAAAAGTGAAATTAAATGTTAATTACATGAAATTAAATGTGCGTGTGCTGTGTGTCTGTGTCTCTGTGTGTGTGTGTGTGTGCACGTGCGTGTGGTGGTGTGCGTGTGTGTGTGTGTGTGTGCGTGTGTGTGCGTGTGCTGTCGTGTGTGTGTTGTGTGTGTGTGTGTGTGTGTGTGTGTTTAATGTGTTATGTATAAACATATGGCACAGGTTAAGTACTAAATATATAGCAAAACCATGTTGTTGTTGATCGGTGTTGAGATGTGGACAAAGACTCGATGTTTTTGTCTGGAATGTGTGTGTCATAGTGTGTGTGTTGTGTGTGTGTGGTGGTGTGTGTGTGTGGTGCGTGTGTGGTGTACGTGGTGCGTGTGTGCGTGTTCTGTGTGTTGTGTTCGTGTGTCATGTTCTGTGTGTGTGTGTGTGTGTGTGATGATATGTTGTGTTGTGTGATTTGTGGCAGCTGTGTTGATTAACGTGAAAGCGTGTACTGTTGTGTCTGTGTCCTGTGTGTGTGTGGTATGTGTGTTGCGGACTGCTTTGTTGGGTGTCTGTGTTCGAGGTGGGTTTAATAAAAATAAAAATGTCTAAATCATATAGGCACATTAAACTAAATAAAACAATAAAAAACCTGTTTTTTATCGGTTTATGTGGTTGCTAAAATCTTTTTTACTGGAACTTTTTATTATATCAATAACAAGAAGAAGAAAAAATGCCTCTAACACTAGCTTGCTCTATTCTTTTTCTATTTATTATATAATTAAAATAAAACCTTTCTGCGTGTACTGTGTTAAGGTAACTGAGACGTGTTATAGCACTTGCATATCATTGCTCTTTTGTTGGTTTTGATTAATTCCATTGTCCTCATTTCTAAGTCACTTTGGATAAAAGTGTCTGCTAAATGAACTAGAAAAAAGCTTAACTAGTTGTTTTTGTTTTTTTTTGTTTTTATTAAATGTAAAGTGTGTGTGTGTGTGTGTTGTGCATGGTGTGTTGTGCTGTGTGTGCGTTGCTGCTTTGTGGTTGTGATTGTGCATTGTCCTGTTTGACATGGGTATAACATAGGTATTACAAGGAGAAGGTGATTTATGAGGACATTTTCAGTGTCCCCATAATTTAAAACGCTTATAAATCATACAGAGTGAGTTTTTTTGAGGGAAAATAGAAATGCACCGTCTCCTGTGAGGGCTAAGTTTAGGTGTAGGGTAGGTGTAGGGCAATAGCACATACAGCTTGTACAGTATAAAAACCATTACGCCTATGGAGAGTCCCCGTAAACCATAAAAACCAACGTGTGTGTGTGTGTGTGTGTGTGTGTGTGTGTGTCTGTGTATCTGGGTGTCTGTCTGTATCTGTGTGTCTGTCTGTGTCTCTGTCTGTGTGTGTGTGTGTGTGTGTGTGTGTGTGTGTGTGTGTGTGTGTGTGTGTGTGTGTGTGTGTGTGTGTGTCTCTGTGTGTGTGTGTGTGTGTGTGTCTGTGTGTGTGCGTGCGTGCGTGCGTGTGTGTGTGTGTGTGAAGTTTTTTTTTGTGATTTTCTATTTTGTACAAAAAAACATCCTTCATAAGGTACAGAACTTTCTGTGATATCGTTAATATTGACTGAGTAAGGTCGTGTCAAAGATTGAAATTATAGTGGAATTAATGGTAGAAATCAAACTTTGATGCTTGTTTTCTGATAATTAGATTTTGAGACTTAAGCCTGGATTTCACAGAGAGGGTCACATTATCATATATATATGCATCTGTTTTATGTAATACTTATTATTTTAAAATATAATAGTATTATCACACTTTATTCATTTTTTTTTTTTAAAATAAATAACTAATTAAATACTAAATAAAGTGCAATAATATTATTATGAATTCATTTTTCTTATAGTTATATTGAATGGGTCACACTATGTGCAGTGTGAGGACCAAACCAAATCTCCAGGTGCTCTTACGAGAACCAGGCCGAAAAACGTATGTGCACCCTTTAACGTTTAAACATTACAAGATCCAAAAAAATTATAATAAATTAAACACATGCTGGTGAATTGTTCAAAAATAACATCATTTTCATTTCATGTCAACTTATAATATAAAGGCAGGGGACGGCAGTATGAGCAAAATCATCACATTTCATCATCCTTTTATATTATGGTTACGGTATATATTGTACATTACCATACATATACAGTAAATTACAATAAGATGACTAAATGAGTGCTATTGGAATAACACCGGCTCATGAGTGATACATTCATGGTGTGTTTGAGTCCATTTACAGCAGTCCATTTAAACATAAACTACTACTAAACATAGTAACATGATTCTACGTTATATTAGGCGTCCTACTTTGTACTTGTGCCGTTTGGTACACGGTCTTAAAAACCCCTTTTGCTGCACTTGAGGTGTGATACGGTTAAGATTAGGAACTGGTTTAGCTTTACATGTGGGTTAAAGGGTAGAGTTAGGTTAACAGTGTAATTACAGGTTCGTTTTTCTTTCACTTTATTTTATGGTGTCCGTGTTACAGTGTGCTTATACATTGAAGTACTGAGTAATATTAACTACATGGATGAGGGTTTGTTTTAGGGTAAGTCACATGTAATTATGCATCATTTATTGTTACTACTATAGTACATGTAACAAGGACACCATATAATAAAGTGTTACCATGTATTTAATTGTAAGTACAGTGTGCATACACAATGAAACTGATTAACATAAGTGTTGGTACATAGTACTTAAAAACAAGTCATATATTTTGGAAAAGAGCAGCATGAACATTTTTCAAAATATCTATCTTTTTGTTTATGAAAATGTAATATGGGTTTTTATTGAACTAACAGCCCTTTAAATGATTGAGCTACTCTATGCTGGGTGCATAACAGATGGATGTCCACACCTTCGCAAGGATCTTCATGGCTTTCTGCCTTCCTTCCCCACATTTGCATCTAAACTGTCCCTTGTGACCGAGTCTGGTGTAAATATTGGTTTTATTACAATTGTGCAGGGGTTTCCAACTGTTTCAGACAAAGACCTTCATTTGTAACAGACACTATAGCTTACCATACCGACATTTATATATTTCTCCATCTCATTTCTGAACACTTTAGCAGTAAAACATAAAATAATAGTAATTCCTTACATTTATATAGCACTTTTCTGGGTTCTCAAAGCGCTTTACATAGTGAGGGAGATATCTCCTCATCCACCACCAGTGTGCAGCATCCACCTGGACGATGCAACGGCAGCCATATTGCACCAGAACTAGGGGTCGACCGATTATCGGCCTGGCCGATATTAAGCATTTTTACGATTATCGATATCGGCCATTTTCAAAACAGATTTGCCGATATTTTTTGTTTTGTTTTGTTATCATGCAAACAAACATACTATTTACAGGTGACATTATTTATAGTTGAATAAATAATACAGGTGAAATTATTTAATGTTTAAATGCACTATTTGGCTCGATGCAGCCTGTCTGAGCTCAACACTCTGTGAGAGTGAGGCGATCTCTCAATCTCTGAGAGCAATCTCCGCCCACCGCTCATCTGATATGATCACGAGTCCGACCAATCAACGCGGAAAACTGAAGGCAGTCTCACACCGAAAGCACTTGCTAACTGGAGCTGCCTCAGTGATCACGCATCAGTTGTCTCTCAAAGGTAAAGCAGCAGCAGACGTTGCTGAAGTTGCAAAACACCTCAATATAACCTATGATGTCCGCGATGCGGAAAATGCGGGCGGAATCGCGGAATGCAGTCATATAATGGAATTTACCGTATAACGCGGAATGTCACGGAATGTGTCGAAGTTTGGATGAATTAATCAAAAGTAGGTCAGTACACTTAAATCGACTCGCGCTATGGACTAGTATCTATAAATATTAAGCCGCAAAAACACTTTAAATATGAATCCTGCATGTTCTGCATCTCTGTTAATGAATGACACAGACGTGCGGTTTCATTTACTGCACACATACATACTGAAGCGCGTGATGCTCGCGGTGTTTTCAGCGTCTGCCGTCTCACTAAATGAGGACATAAATACATGAACAACATCCCCAGAACTGCTCGCAGTCACTTCATGAGCATTTGACCGTTTCATTTGAGTAAAACGATCGTCATATCATATATACATAGGCTACAGAAACCTAAAAGGTCCTCATGGCAACCTGTCAAAATATAAGTTCGGTTTAGCCGAATATATTACTGTATACGTAATACAACTACAACAATTATTACAACTTTTGTTGAGAATAATCACACAATACGCTAAATACGTTTACTTTAAGTTTTACAAAATGTTTACAGAATGCTTCTGGGTGATCTCTGTACTTATGTTATTATTAATATTACTGTTTATTTAATGTTGTTGTTATTAACAGTTTTCAGAATTAAAGACATGTTTAAAAGCATTTAAAGAACGTTTTTTTGTCAGAGCTCTTGTTATTATTAATTTTGGCATTCATTTTCATTTTTACACCAGACACGTATATCGGTTCAAAATATCGGTTATCGGTCTACTTGATCTGTAATAATCGGTATCGGCATCGGCCCTGAAAAACACATATCGGTCGACCCCTACCCAGAACCCCCCCCCCACACACACCAGCTACTGATGGAGAGGAGACAGAGTGATGAAGTCAATCAGTGTATGGGGATGATTAGGAGGCCATGATGGTCAGAAGCCAATGGGTGAATTTGGTCAGGATGCCGGGGTAACACCCTACTCTTTTTCGAAGGACATCCTGGGATTTTTAATGACCACAGAGAGTCAGGACCTCGGTTTAACGTCTCATCCGAAAGACGCTCCAATACTTGCACACACAGACCTTCATTAGACTGGCCCAGTGGAATTGGGGCAGTGTGTGCAGATGGCTCGTGTGTGTGTGTGGACAGGCCCATTGATTTGTAAGCAGGGCTGATCTCTAATGAAGAGGACTTCCTTCTTCATAGCCAAAGATGATTCGATTTAGTCTAGAAAGCAAGCCTTGACTCCCACAACAGATGATGTGGAGGAGGAGAGAGAGAGGGAGAAGAAAAGAGAAAAGGTCAATAGATGAGAATAAAAAAGAAAGGAATGTAAGCACTCCCAAAGTGCTCTATCCTATCTTTGGAGACACAGTCAGTCCAAATCCTGAGACTGCCAGACAATGTGTATGCAATGAAATCCACAGAGACCCAAAACACACACTGTGCTAATAACCTAGAAATCACACACACACACACGTGTGCAATATGCTAATACTGTCCAACACACTTGAAGAACTGTACACACACGCGCACTAGGGAGAGGACAGGACAGGAAAATAAAGCAGGGGAAAGTAGGTCAGTCTCCTTTACAGAAGCATCACTTCTATCCGAGAGAACAAGTCGGCCTCTCTCTGCTGCGTACATTTACTCACGCACATTTAACTCAAGACTGAGATCTCAACTTCTTTATAAAGGAGGTTAAACACTCTTCACAAACTATGGTCTTCTTGATCTATCCACCTCAAATCTTCCAAACAAACATGTAATCATCAGACGGAGTATGCTGAGACTGTACGTGTGCAGCTGTGCTGTACAGGAATCAGCTGAATAGTTCAATACCACTGGAGAAATGATCTATGAAACTACAATAGTGACAAAATAATCAACTTCATCATTTTACAGTTTAAGGGCAATTTCCCCCTCAGCGCACAAATAAACACTTCCACGATGATGAACACGACTAATGATTCCTTGCACATTCAAAAGGTTTTAGAAATGCGTGATTATGGATTGATTGTTTGAGCAAGGTTATTTGATGCCATACATTTAAGCACTTAAAGAAATGCAGTCAAACGAGTCTCTCGGGAGAGCAGAGGAGTCATAATCAGGGTTAGTTCACTACAACTAACAGAAAACAATAACAAAAATCATTGAAATTAATCATTTTATTATATGCAATTCCATGTATAATAGCAAATATTTGCATGTCAATTCATCATCAGCACCAAATTCGTGATTGTGAAAGGCCTTGGGGTTATTCTGTTGAATATAGTTATATCTTACACTTTCGTAGCATTTTATTTTTTCTTTCTATAATTATTTTAACTAAATCTTAGGATGAATAAATTAAAAATAATTACAATCAACATATATGTTTTTCCCTGCTATAATACATGGTGGAAAATACTGTGACATAGCCGATATTTTAAGGCTTCGGCACTGTAATACTACTGCGTCTCTGATATACAATGCAACCATAATTTCATATACTGTTCCAAATTAAAATGAAATATTGAATGACCTTCCTTAGAGGCAGAACATACTTGTGTCCTGATTGATGCATGCCATGAAATATACCTCAAATCCTCCATTTATTACTGTTTCACCAGTGAGAGGTTTTTCTCTAGTAGATCCTCCATCTGTCTGTGAAACCCGTGTGTGTGTGTGTGTGTGTGTGTGTGTGTGTGTGTGTGTGTGTGTGTGTGTGTGTGTGTGTGTGTGTGTGTGTGTGTGTGTGTGTGTGTGTGTGTACTATAATGATGATCATGATGCTAATGGCCTTACTGGCCCTGCAGCTGTTATGAGAGAGACCCAAGAGAAAGCTGACACACGCACACACACACAGCACACACACACACACACACACACACACACAGTCATTCAGACTACCACTGCTAAAAAGTCTATCTGAAGTCTGAACGAAAACTTAGTGACCTACTTAATCAAGTTCAAGATCTCTATTCTCAATGGCACCTTCTTAAAGAGCAGTAATTCATACATTAGAACAAGAACATGAAACTGAATCCGATCGCTTCCCTGAATCTGATGACACATCTTCCTCATCCTCTCATGCTCATCACAACCCTGCCACTGGATGAAGTCAGAGCATAGAGATCCAGTATAATGTTGTTAATGATGAGTGTGGATACATATGGCTGTTACCTGGCATATGGCTGCTAAAATCCTCAAAGATTCAACTCACCCCGTAACTCTTTTCTGTTTACTGCCATCTGGCAGCGCTTCAGGAGCATGATGGCAAAGACTGAAAGACTGAGGAGACTTCTTCCCTCAGACCATCAGGCTCTAAACTCAAACTCAGTCTCATAAACACTTACAAGCACCCATTGTTAACTGTAAATATCTCACTCTCATCATTGCTGCCATGACAATACCATGAACAACCCTCTGCACACCCTTATTCACATTACTATTTATTAAGTCCAGTACACTGTTTTCTTTTGTAACTATCTTAGTGCACATCTTGTTTATTGTTGCACATCTTATTCTTTTTGCACCTTTTTATTTCATGCACATTACTCTTATTCTCCTTTTCTAACATATGAATGCCCTGATGTTCTGAACTTATATAATTTCTCATCCTCTCATGTCATTTTGCACTGTCCACTGACGACTGATCGATTACATTCAGACATAATATCCCTGTATAATTAGTTATGTGACAAATAAAGACCTGTTACCAAGGGTTCAAAAGCAGATTTACAGCTGGCTCACTAAATCAGGACGCTGAGAGTGTGTGTGAAACACAAATCAGACTCACATAACCTTATCATTACACCTCAAATAATGTCTTCCAGGCAACATTATCAAGTCACACAACCATTCTTATGATTATGATACCTACAGCAGGTTTATAATGAAGTAATATTCATGCACAGCTTCTTTTTGAACTATCAACACGGCCAGTTTTAAAATTATTATTATATTTTCAGATATGTTGAGTCCAGCACATTATAAATTGTGATATTCTAAACTAAATCAGCATAGCTCATGAATATTAATTAGGTAACATACTGTCTGGCCAGTGTTCATCTTACTCACTTACTGATGAGAGCTATAGTAGGACTAATGGTGTCTTCAAGTTATGAGGTTATGAGATGGGAAGTCATAATTACAAGGCACATTAAGTCACTTAATGCAAGATGGCAATATAGGTTTTTTCTACAAAAAAAAAAAAATTTTGAACTCTACATCAAATCGCACAGTTTATGTTTCTATTCAATTCATAAAGGTGCTGTAAACTGAACCAGTATATATTCTATCATAATTGTACAGTACTATGTTGTACATGTGACCTATTGCTAAATTCATTGTAAATGAAAAAAATAATAATTTCAACACATTTACAGTCAATACAGACACTACATTAAAGGTGTCCACCATGTTTTCTCACTAACACACCCGTAACTCAGAAAGATCAGCATTCCCCACTTATCATGAATTTGAGGAGACGTTTATTTGCGTTCGACTCATAAATATGATCCTTCCAACATGCCTTGACATAACACAACACTTATAAAGCCTGAGACTAAATATAGAAACAAGTCAAACATTTTCAATATGCAGATCCTACATAGTGTTTCATTGTTTAAATACACACTCGACCACATAAATAATAACAGCCATACTTTAGATTGGGGACCAATTCTCACTGTTAATATATCAAGTAAGGTAGTTGTCAAGTTTAGGTGTGGGGTAGGATTAAAATATGGTCATGCAGAATAAGGCATTAATATATGCTTTATAAGTAAGTACTAATATACGGTAGTAATATGCAAGCTATAAACAACTAGTTAATAGTGAGAATTGGACATAGTATTACCAAAATAATATTTAGCATTGATCTGGCCCAACAGTTCAGGTTGCTTGCTCCAATCTAAATAAAATCAAAAACATATCAGTATTGCGTGATTTTTATGAGCTTTTCTTCTGGCAATAAAGCATGTTTGGTGCTGGTGAGACTGGCTCCGTTTACAGAACAATGTCTAGCGACTTCTGCAAAGACGTTTAGAAGATTATTGGAGTATGTTTTACAAGAAAATACTATTTCAGCTTTTCTACTAAATGTCACATTCAATGCATCGTTACCTGCTTTATCTTTTGCATCTGCGAGTGAAAACTGTTTCTACACCACAAGTTTTTCAGTGTATTTACTAGATCATGGTGCTCTACAATCTGTGAATTATCATAATGTGTCGACTGCGTCAGATTTAAATCGTCTTCTCATGAGACACGTGTGAAACACACTGCGGGACTCGTACGCTGGCTCAAAACCAGTCGCACCTGCCAATCAGTAGGTTCAAACCTAATCAGTACGTGATGTAATGTACAAACGTTAACCACAACTTATTACGGTCACGCTCACTAATCTTTCACTTAGTTTGCCTGTTGCTCCAGGTCACTGAGATGAATTCAGCTGAGGTTCTGATATGAAATCACGTGCAGTGTAATGGGCATGGATCAAGCGGGCCTGTTTTGCATCATGGCATAGCAGTCTGGAAGTGATTATGCCACAGGCTGGCTGTTCACCTTGATGAGCTGGTTTGGACAGTACGCTGATATAGCAACGTGGACAGAACCAGTGTGTTAGGAGGGTCCTGTTTTGCAGATGGACGGGTCTGTGTGAGCGCAAAGAGGTTTGTGCGGCTTGGCGTCTGAAGCAGAACCTTCTGGCATGCCAAGAAAAGCAAACAAAAAGCAGATCGCATGGACTTGAATTTCGCAACATGACACTGTTCTTTGTGGCTTAGCAGTGACTGTGGAAATCTGCTCGGCATGATTCCCGAGTGGTCCGGTGTTTCCAAGACCTCAGCCGCATGCGTGCACTTTACCGCTCATAAACACTGGAACGACTGCTGCACTACTGGAGGTGGTGACAGAGCAAAGTCATGTTTTACTCCTGCATCTAAACACACAGCCTGCTGCTTTATAAACACAGGAGCGCTGCAATAACACCATGTAAATATTCACAGGCAGAATCCCACACTTCTGAACCAATGAATTGCCATTACTTTTATAGTCACCGGTTATTAAGATTTGTAAAATCTTAAAGAGATTTAACTCGCATAGAACAATTTTGTAGCAATTTTCATGAGCTGCACATTACTTGACAGCCTAAACGTCATGATGTTTATACTTTTATACATAACTTTGAGGGATTTTTCATGATTTGTCCATAACTTTGGGTGATTTTAAGACTTTTCCAGGCCTGGAACTCACGATTTTAAAAGTCCCTGATGTTTCCAAGACTGTGTGAACCCTGAATGTGTAACAGGTCTTGAGTTAGGCCAGATTTACAGGAATGAATTGGTTTTATTGTTTAAAGTAAAGCTGTGTGTAAATCATGTGCAAATCAGTAGTTGAATACGATAAGAGTCTGAGTCTGATTATTCATAACCACGGTAAGCTCTCATGAGTCAGATTTGCTAACTTTCTTCATTTCTGGGGAAAATGTTGAAATCCTCAATATAGACATGTCATAACTTTTCAGGATTTTGTTTGTTTTGTTCCTTTTCCAGGCCTGGAAATCATAATTTAAAAATGTCTTGATATTTCCATGACTGAGGGAGTACACAGGTCTTGAGTTAGACCAGATAAACATGAATGAATGGGTTTTATTGTTTGCAGTAGAGCTGATTAAAATTGTGTGAATCGGGTGCAAACCAGAAACTGTGACAGAAGATATGAGCCAAAGTTACAATTAATTACTATCTCTCTCAAAATGTGAGGACCTGATTTCTCACACCATGTCTTCTCCAGTCATTTATGACTCCTGGATGATGTTTTGATTGTGTGTGTGTGTGTGTGTGTGTGTGTGTGTGTGTGTGTGTGTGTGTGTGTGTGTGTGTGTGTGTGTGTGTGTGTGTGTGTGTGTGTTTATCCTTTTCCAATAGACGTTACACTCCCAAAGAGTGCACATTTCTAAGCATGTGAAATATTGAGATGAACATGACTAAATATCTTCATAATATAATTTCCCATGGAAAGCAAAGTTAAAACACGGTGATATTTCCAAATGTTCAATGTAAGTGGGAGTCCTGATTCACTGGCGTATGCTTCTTCAATCACACTTTACATTGCAGTGTTCATGTCACAGCACAATTAGGCTACATGAGTAAATAATGAGCACCATACAGTACTGTATCATCTTGTTATTGATATTGTAAGTCATTATTTTAACATGAAACATGTCCACTGTAATGTTAAGCATTCTCTCAGTCTGGTTTATGGTTTCACATCTGATCTGTCACTAAACTAAAGCTGGTTTTTCCTTTAAAAAAACAATAGACTTTGAACCTCAAATCACATAAAGCCTCCTCCCATTAACACTGACCCCAGATCTGAATATCCACTGACCACCTCTTATACAATAGACGCGTACATTGTAAACTCTGTGTGTACAATCACAATGACCTGGAAACAATACTAATACAGACAGTACAGCTCAGATTTCTGAGGTTGTGTGAGAGAAACCGACGGGGGTTTGTCAAAAGTGTTCAGTCTGACAGGACGATACAAATACAACGGGTTGTATTGTCTTTTAACATGCATATCGTGCCTTACCCGAAATCATCGTCCATGGATTTGAAGAAAAATTTGTAGTTGGGTTTATTAAGGACATTTTTGAAGTCGGCTAGCGTGACGTTTTCCGCGGGAATGGGTAGTTTGATGAGGTAGGGAGTCTCCTGCTCGTCGAGGTGATAGATGATCTTGGTCTCCGCCATGGCGGGCCGCTGCTGATGGACAGGCCGCGCGCATCAGCCCCACAGCGGCTCGCGCTTCACGCAGACACCGCGCCTCTGTCCAGTCGCAGCCTCTGCGCGCGCTCTCCAGTCAGCGACGATACACCCAAGAACGGGTATCCTTGCGCTCGTATGTAATACAGATCTATCTAATAGTGGAATATATTAGTGCAATAGGTCGTCCTCGGCGTATTCTTTCCAAACAATAATCGTGCAGGTCGGTCTTCTCTTGGCTCCCTATGAATACTGTTGCTTTTTCCTCTTCTCTGTCCTTTGGAAACAACTGTCGGCCGATGTGAGATAGCCCCTCCTATCGATTCACCACTGCGCTCCCTCTACAGGACGACTTATACACATATTACGCTGCTCTTTGACTGCTAGGTTATACATTTACTAATCTGTGTTCCTGTGGCTCAGTGGTAGAGCATTGCGTTAGCAGCGCCAAATATTGTGGGTTCAATTAGCAGGGAACACATACTGACAAAAAATGTATACCCTGAATAAGTCACTTTGGATAAAAGCGTCTGCTAAATGCATAAATGTAAATGTATCTGATCTCAGGATAAGGAAAGACGCATCTAAATTACACAAGGATGTTGCATATTAATCACTAAA
This sequence comes from Schizopygopsis pylzovi, assembly GCA_027422435.1. Classification (NCBI taxonomy): domain Eukaryota; kingdom Metazoa; phylum Chordata; class Actinopteri; order Cypriniformes; family Cyprinidae; genus Schizopygopsis; species Schizopygopsis pylzovi. Next base: position 30,822,067 of record CM049824.1, on the reverse strand, counting down.
TAGAACAACTTGACTTTTTTGACTGCATGCAAACTGAATCAATGAATTATTGTCAAAGTCCTTAAATGTTTTTTGGGTTGTGAGGTTGACAGTAACCCAACAATCTTGCACCTCATCGCTGTACCCGAGGAGGACGGTCAGACACGGAGTGATTAGTTCATCGATAACGCCCTCTAGAGGATGAAACGACCCCTACAGTTCAACTCTGGTGACCTCTGCTCTGGAGGTGCACAAATAACACACAGGTGCAGCTCAATAAAGTAGAATGTCGTGGAAAAGTTCATTTATTTCAGTAATTCAACTCAAATTGTGAAACTCGTGAATTAAATCAATTCAATGCACACAGACTGAAGTAGTTTAAGTCTTTGGTTCTTTTAATTGGGATGATTTTGACTCACATTTAACAAAAACCCACCAATTCACCAAATCTCAACAAATTATAATATGGTGACATGCCAATCAGCTAATCAACTCAAAACACCCGCAAAGGTTTCCTGAGTCTTCAAGATGGTCTCTCAGTTTGGTTCACTAGGCTACACAATCATGGGGAAGACTGCTGATCTGACAGTTGTCCAGAAGACAATCATTGACACCCTTCACAAGGAGGGTAAGACACAAACATTCATTACCAAAGAAGCTGTTCACAGAGTGCTGTATCCAAGCATGTTAACAGAAAGTTGAGTGGAAGAAAAAGTGTGGAAGAAAAAGATGCACAACCAACCGAGAGAACCGCAGCCTTATGAGGATTGTCAAGCAAAATCGATTCAAGAATTTGGGTGAACATCACAAGGAATGGACTGAGGCTGGGGTAAAGACATCAAGAGCACCACACACAGACGTGTCGAGGAATTTGTCTACAGTTGTCATCAGAGGCGTCTTACCTGGACTAAGAGAAGAAGAACTGGACTGTTGCCCAGTGGTCCAAAGTCCTCTTTTCAGATGAGAGCAAGTTTTGTATTTCATTTGGAAACCAAGGTCCTGGAGTCTGGAGGAAGGGTGGAGAAGCTCATAGCCCAAGTTGCTTGAAGTCCAGTGTTAAGTTTCCACAGTCTGTGATGATTTGGGGAGCAATGTCATCTGCTGGTGTTGGTCCATTGAGTTTTTATAAAACCAGCGTCACTGCACCCGTTTACCAAGAAATGTTGGAGCGCTTAATGCTTCCTTCTGCTGGCCAGATTTTTAAAGATGCTGATTTCATTTTCCAGCAGGATTTGGCTCCTGTCCACGCTGCCAAAAGCACCAAAAGATGGTTAAATTACCATGTGTTGTGTGCTTGACTGGCCAGCAAACTCACCAGACCTGAACTGCTGTCAAGAAGAAAATGAGAAACAAGAGACCAAAACATGCAGATGAGCTGAAGGCCACTGTTAAAGAAACCTGGGCTTCCACACCACCTCAGCAGTGCCACAAACTGATCACCTCCATGCCACGCCGAATCGAGGCAGTAATTAAAGCAAAAGGAGCCCCTACCAAGTATTGAGTGCATATACAGTAAATTAACATACTTTCCAGAAGGCCAACAATTCACTAAAAATGTTTTTTTTTTATGAAGTATTCTAATTCGTTGAGAGAGTGAACTGGTGGGTTTTTGTTAAATGTGAGCCAAAATCATCACAATTAAAAGAACCAAAGACTTAAACTACTTCAGGCTGTGCGCATTTAATTTATTTAATACACGAGTTTCACAATTTGAGTTGAATTACTGAAATAAATGAACTTTTCCACAACATTATAATTTATTGAGATGCACCTGTATGTCAAAAAGGTTTAGTTTTTATTAACTATATCAAAGTTGGCATGATTTTATGGGGTAAATTAAGGCCGGAGTGTGAGTTTCATGCTTTAGACCGGCCCACTTTAGTTAACGACTGACAATAGGCCAACTGTTCCTTACCTAGCCTTGTAATAGATTGTATTTTTGCTCGCATATCTCCAACAACTGATTTTTTATTATTTTTTAGCAGGGTGCTAAAACTCTGTCAAAAGACTGAAGTAGTCAAAAGATAATTACGTCATCATTAAGGTTGCCAATTAACTTCAGAAATGGAAAATATGGGACAATTGTGATTCTTTATATGAAAATAAGGGACAGAATAAGAGAAACTCACAATATCTGTACTGTACCATAATGTTTGCTTAAACAGTTCTCAGAAATAAACACATTTGTTTTGCTTAACCTATTTATGTACAATTATTCTAAAGATAATTGTAATGTCATTCAGAAAAAGAGTGAATTGTACCATTCTGGAGTTGTGACTCTACTAGTAGTGTAGTAACTGAGGTGAATACTGGGATAGTGCTTGCATATAAATGGCATGGACTTTGAAAGCATAGCAACTGAACTCTATGAAAAAATCAGTCAATAAAGCAGTTTTTTTAAACAATGGCACCTACGTTTTTTAACTAAACTTTTATTTGCAACCATATAGCCTATGAATGAATAAAAATGCATATTTCTTTAAATAAAGAATATTTAGAGAGTGTGGGCTACTTCTGTTCCTTGGATTTGCGGTCCAATTTTTAAGAATACGCAAAGTTATTTTGTTTAAATGTAGCTTATTTTTTCTCTTACGGTATTAACTATTTTTATCATTATTTTTGGTATTAATTATTTGATTTATTTATATTTTTCATCATAAAGATGCATTTTCATTTTAATGACAGCCCCCTCCCTTGTAAAATACTAAAGTATTTATAGCCTCCACTGTTAAGTGTAACGGTCCTATAATAGTTGTTTAGGTTTCTGTGAGACCTATAACATATATTTAAATATCTCATTACAAGAATCGTGTTGTTGGATCCCTTATTAGCCAAATAGCTCCGCTTACAGTTCATTTACTAGCGTATGAGAGCTTGCATTAAAGAGTGACTTTAATTAGTTTGACATGTGGCTGAAGACAGTGGTTTTAAAGAGACTGAGGCACGAGCAAACACTGACACGGACCAGAGGATGAGAAAGATTTGACAGTAACGGTTCTTTACTCAGTTGGGATGAACAAAAACACAGGCCCATCCGTCTTCCTGATAAAAGATAGGCCTAAGCATCGTTTTATTGCATAATTGAAACGTGCATATAAATATTTCCTGATACTCAAAGTGAAAGTAGCTATCATTTTTGCATATTAACCAAAAACAATGGTTTACTTCTCATTACGGCGGTAATATCAATGGTACTGTCTTTCCTAAACCAGTGTTGTTTGTAACGGTAAAGTAATCGTAACTACAAACAGTTGTTCTTTCCCCAAAAGATTTAACATTTACAACAAGTATATCTCAGTGCCATAGTTGCTGAGTTGTACCTATAGAAAAACCATGATACAATTCAATGACCTGAAGGGGTCACGTGGCTGAAACCACGTATCAAAGCACACACAGACAGGGTCATTAAAGCAGACAACATTAGATGAGGGTGCAAAACAACCTCTTTTATTGTTGGCTGTGCAGTGTTTAAGCCTCCAATCAACAAAGCTATGATCGTACAAGTTAAGAAACTTGCTGAGGAGTGTCTGCCACGTATGCAAGAAAGTCCAATCCAAGGTTGGATCCTCAGACGAAACACAAAGTGCTCTCGGATGTCTTTATCACCTGTGAAACTGAACCGGTCCTCCACTGTGCTTGTAGTTAAGGCCACTGATGATAAGCCTGGACCCATCCACTTATAACCATCACACTCACAAATCATAACCTTCTCTTCAATATAAGCTAATTTAAGGGAAATGTGCCTATTATAAAATAACACAAATGAAGGGAAAAATCACCACAGCATCTCAATTCCTGAAAACAACCTTTCACACAATGTAAGTAGGATAATAGTTACCAATGTCACCCCAGTATGGCTCAAATAACACATTCAGGCGGTTCATTTAAACACAAGTGTGAAAGGCACTAACATGGCTCCACTTCTTCTGTCTTGATATACCTGAGACTTGAAGTTGAGTGGTTAGCACCAGGAAAGACAAGCTTGAGAAAGACCCGATTCCAGTTTAAACAATGATCTATTTATCACAGCACAGCTGAGAGTGTGTTGTTTCTGCAGGATCTTCATTAGGCCACAATGAGTACAGACTGTGGGCATTCACGCCAGTTTTCAAACACTGTCCAGTCAGGGATTGCTCCTCTGTGTAGCTAGCAAAAGGAAAGTCTCTGATATCTTAAGTCCTCCAATCGATTTCTCAAGAGAACAGATGCAAACACAGCATGGGAGGATGTGCATAGGCCAGAGCGACATATGCAAAACACCCACAAAAATAAGCAAAGACACACACTCAAAAAGGTCATGGTTAACGGATGGCAACCAATATCCTTGATACTGACATACCCCTATCCTTATGCGCACGCACGCACGCACGCACGCACGCACGCACGCACGCACGCACGCACGCACGCACGCACGCACGCACGCACGCACGCACGCACGCACGCACGCACGCACGCACGCACGCACGCACGCACCACACACACACACACACACACACACACACACACACACACACGATGCATAGTAACCATTGCAAACATTTGTCCTCCACTCTGTTCCACAGCCCTGAGCAGCTTTATGTTTAGCTTATGAACATCAGCGTCTGCCTTTATAAATAGACATCCCAGTGTCGGTGAGAGCGTGTACACTCATCAGCTCTGGCCTCCCACAGTGCATTGCTACGGTCTGAGCCAAGGAGTTCAATTCCTGTCCTGTTCCTGCCCTTCTGGCTTTCATTTGAAACCTTCTGAACTCATGCGGACACATTGACGTCTCGTAGGGCGATGCTCCCGTTGGCAGACGGGTCTGTGGGCGACGAAGGGGCAGAGGGTGGTGATGTGAGTAGAGATGGAGCTGTGCTGGTGTTGAGGGCGCTGCTTTGGAACAGTATCTGCTGAAGAGTCCTGCGTAGATTTGGGTGCAAACGGGCCTGAGTTTGATAAAATACCTCCACAGCAAAACACTTCATCACCCCTCCGCACAGATCCTCGTAAAGGGGCACCGTGTACATCCGTGAGGTCTAGAAACGGAAGAGGAACGTTAATAGACAACCCATTGTAAACAGACCTAACATAAAACGCCCCATTCTTAATCTCAGTAATGCCTCAGTGAAAGTAGAACTGCATGCACTACTCACATTCTTTAAATATCTCTATCATGTGACAAGACAATCTTTATTTACACCATAAAGTGTGTTTGACGTGTCATGCAAAGAGGAATGCCTAAAGCACTGTAACTGTTTTTTCTTAAATAGGTTTCCAATATTACTCTGACACAAAGTTACATTATTAATACCTGTAATAATAAAAATAAACCATAACTGCCAAGTAACAATTTAACATCCTGGCATTAAACACATCTCATCTAATCAGAAGTTAGTGTTAGAACTAGGCTTGTGGTTTTTGACAGCCGATGTTTCGGAGAGCAGGGTGGCTGATGGCCGATATAAGGATAATTATTATTTTTTTATCATATAAAAATTATATATTATAATTATGATTTAAGAAATTTTATTTATTTCATGTTTAACGGAATTTTATAATTTAAAGAATTAGTGTGTCAAAATAAAGATACTTTAGATGACAACTTCCTGATTCTGTAATCCTCCTATTACGGTATTTTTCACAAATAAAGGAATATAAAAAATATGAATAAAAAGAAAGTTAACACTGTAACACCAGGGCACTCTGGGAATCTGGTCTGTATTGGGAATCCATGGTAACACTCATTTTACATAGTGCACACAGCACAAAATGACATGAATATGACCAAATGAATAAAGAGCATCATAATATGAAATCACGAGTTGAAAGTTTGCATCTAAAGTGAAGCTGAACTCTTGCATGGACCAGCCGTTACACAGAGCACACACAATCATGCAGGACACAAGTGCACACTAATTGTCAACTGTAAATATCATCACATTCTCATCATTGCTGCTCTATGTACAATACCATGAACAACCCGTCTGCACATCCCTCTTATTCACATTACTATTTATTAAGTCCCAGTACACTGTTTTTTTTCTTTTTTTGTACATCTTATTGTTTTTTTTTGCACATCTCATTGTCTTTTGCACATCTTATTGTTTTTGCACATCTTATTGTTTTTTGCACATCTTATTGTTTTGCACTTTTTTATTTCATTGCACATTTTACTCTTATTTCTCCTTTTCTTACCATATGTATGCCCTTGTGTTATGTTACTTATATAATTTGTATTCTTATTGTTTTGCACTGTCCACTGAGCGGACCTGATTCGATTGCATTTCACTTCTAGTTATGCCCTGTATAACTATTATGTGACAAATAAAATAAAGAAACCTTGAACTTCACAAGATCTCACGATTATTTGACTAAGTCTGTAAGCTCTGTGGAGTCAAATGTTTATTAGACATTTGTTTAAATGATATAAATGCGCATTTGCTGAACACTGGCGGTAAACGAGATAGTATCATAATGTTTGCCTTTCTGTTACTAATAATATAAAAGCAATGGTTATAATACTTTTTACTCTCTATCCGTATAAGACAGAACTGTTAAACGACGACGACAGCACACATTGAAGAGGGAGAGAGTGAATGTTCAGTTCTCAGCGCCGGCAAAATAAAAGTCTTGAACATGACGGCAAAACTTACCGCCCAATGCCGATATTTGACAAATATCACAAATATCAACCAATATATCGGCCTTTGCGATATATCTATCGACCACTAGTTAGAACTGAGTTATATATATCCACTTTGGAGGTTTAATTATACATTTAAAATCGTTTGCCATATATGACAGGTTATGGTATCATCAGAATTCATAAACGTATTACAGTCTCTTAGGATGAAATGTAGCCACGCTTGACACAATGCACTGTAATCAATACAACACGCTTTCGATGAAGCAAAAGAAACCAGCCAAACTGGTTGTGCTTGAGCACGTCTCTTTACACGTCTGAAAAGAGACATGACGTCATAAACAGTCAATAGAGTAGCCGAGAGTGTTTATGAGAAACACTGGAATGTGGATGAGCTTTCAGGAAAACTCAGTTTATACTGAGAGGAGGGAGAAATAGAGAGCGCCAGGCACTACCTACGTGAATTACACGCTTTTATAAACTAGCTTAATAGTGTTCGTGCCCTCTAAACACAGGCAAAATAAGAACCTGATCATCTTCAGACCACACAAAAGGCTCTTACAATCAATACAAAGATTCTGCATTAATGTATGATCAGTTACAGCCCGAAATGCACTTAATTCACAAAACTCACATGCTTATGCAAGAAGCTGCGAACTCGGGGCAGATCAGGATAAAAGCTGTTCCGCACTACAATCTGCAGCCATCGAATCTGGACTTCAGCGTTCATGCCGTCCAACAACGCAGAGTAGCAGCTTGACAAAAGACTCATCACCTCTGAAAGGCCAATCACATTTCACATATTAATAACCGTCTCTTATCTTTAGCCAATCTCAAATTAATCTACTTTTTAATGATGTAGCATCGTAAATGGCTGATTTGAGTATTTTATTTGCATTACGAGAGATTACAAAGCAATCAATGTCGACAAACTGTGACTTCTCAATACCTTGAGGCAGAGGTGAGCGGTCCAGAAGTCGGTCCAGGAAGAGGACGGTCTGAAAGGTGCTCCAGGATGAGACGTCAAATGTAGAGATCACTTGGGGGTCCGGGGCATCTACGCCCCAAAGATCACACAGGTGCTGAACAGGGCTAGTTAGAGCTCTACCCGCCGAGAGATCTGGTTCACATAACGGAGGACCACAGCCATTTAGCCATCGCTCAAATTCCAGACCTGAGAGGGGAAGGAAGAAGTGTCACATTTCTGTTTATTTAGCCTCCATCTCTTGCACTGACCGCTCACTGGGTGTTATGACTGGCTCAACAGGGAAATAACTGAGGACAAATGAAGCGCAGAGAGATGAGTGTCTCTGTGTGTTAATCATCATCTCTGACAGCCGTCGAAACTCACCCTCTGCGTTGAGCGACGCAGCTCTCCTTCAGCTCAGGGAAGAAGCCAAGGAAGAAGTCCAACAGATCCTGAGCAATTACGCTGCTGAATCTGAACTTCTCAATGTAGGCCTACACAGTGCAAAAATTCAGGAGCTATGCCATATATGTACAATGGAGCATAAAATGACACGTATGTGTGGGTGAATGTCATGTTTCTCACCCTAAGAAAACTATCAAATCTCTTGATGTCACCACACAGCTGTGAGAGATAAGACACAAAGCAGAAGCCTTTCTCATAGGTGAACAGATTCATTAGACTGCTGGGGTTTACACCTTCGGAGAAACAGAAGGAGAATGGATAACGTGGTACATTGACCCATGAATCATGGGTCTGACGTAATAAATACTTTAGCACATTTTCCAGACAAGCATTTTCCTAGCTTCTGTCTTTCTGAAATCTGAGTAACAAGGAATTGTAGATGCATTTACCACACAGCTATTTCAGGTGTACGGAAAAATCACCAAAACCCAAGATCTCTGTCAAACTCATACTCATTCAAAAGCTGGTTTATATTCTTAAAAAGGTTGTACCTGGCTCAAATTTGGCCTGCAGCTTACTGACAGGATTGTTGTCTCCAAGAAGGCGCATGTGTCTGTGAAGAGCATCTAGACGAAACACAGTCTCAAGACAAGTGAAGGCTTCTCCTGAAAGATAAATGTAAGGAGAGCATTGTGGGATATCAGCAGGCCGCTGCACACTGCTGGAGCAAAGGCAAACACTCCTGTATCAATGGCAGCATAGTGAAATGTATGCAAGAAACGTATGCAAAAGGCCAGCATGGTGATGTTTCTATGTTTAGACACACTATATTGCACTACATAAAATACACTATATAAAAGTATTGGGTCACCCCCTTTTAATGAAAGTTTTGACTATTTTGGCAATTTCCAAGAGTGCAAATCTTAATGTTTAAGCATATAATGATATTGTAGGGAATCTAATTGTATAGCAACAGTTTGGACAGGACTCTTTTCTATCCTAACATGACAGTGTCTCTGTGTATAAGACAAGAATCAAAGAGAAATGATGATTCAGTCAGTGTGGAAGAACTTGACTGGTCTAATCCCAGCTGAACACCTCTGGTGTGACTTTAAATGAGCCACAAACTCATCACCAAACACCAATGGCTTTACATTCATTATATGGACAAAAGTACTGGACACCCCCTTCTTTAGAAGTGAAAAAGGCACTTACAAACTGTGCCAACAAAGATGGAAACATAATTTGTGTATTTAAAAATTGTATTTCCACCTCTGTTGCATCAGTTTGAAGTGTATGATATGACTGTAACCCATATGTACAAGTCATTGGTGTTTGGTGATGAGTTTGTGGCTCATTTAAAGTCACACCAGAGGTGTTCAGCTGGGATTAGACCAGTCAAGTTCTTCCACACTGACTGAATCATCATTTCTCTTTGATCTTGTCTTATACACAGAGACACTGTCATGTTAGAATAGAAAAGAGTTCTGTACAAACTGTTGCTATAAAATTAGAAGCACACAATTCCATAGAATATCATTATATGCTTAAACATTAAGATTTGTACTCATGGACATTGCTAAAATAGTCAAACCTGTTAATTAAAAGGGGGTGACCCAATACTTTTGTCAGTATAGTGTATGTGTGAGGATGTGTATACCATAGGCCTCTGTGGTAATGCGCCTCTGAGCATAAGTGGCCAGACCCTCACTGAGCCACATCTCTTCCCATGTAGCATTGGTGACCGCATTGCCAAACCAGCCGTGAGCAATCTCATGGACGACATCAATCAGCAGAAACTCTTGACTCTCCAGTATGGAGGAAATGATGAAAGTAAGACAGGGATTCTCCATGGCAACGATGGGGAATGAAGGAGGAAGGAACACTATGTCGTACCTGTAAAGGGAGGGATGGGTTAATGCCAAATTACGCCAATAAATTGATATGACTGGAGAATACGAAACTGACCTTCCCCATACATAAGGCCCAAAAAGGCCCTCTGCCACATTGAGCCAGCGCTCCACACTGCCGCCTAGTTTACTGACCGCACACGTCAGGATGCAGGGCTCGGCCCACACACGACTCCTAAAAGCAGATTGTGGCTGAGATAAAGCACTAAATGCATATATCTTACAACAATGAGCCTGAGATAACTGGCACATAAGCCAGGTTAAAAAGCCAGAACTTCCAGGCTGGTTATGCTAGATAGTACTGGTTTGGTTTTGATGTCGCTGGTAAACCAGCATGGTTTCTCTGAGAAATGTGTTGACCAAAGTAGCACATTCATGCTGATAAAGATAGGCAATTGATGTGGTCTTGACAAGTGTGCATTCTAGACTGAGCACCAGTTTATCACTGTTTAAAACAACATATGCTCGTATCAAACTATTCAGGGCCCGTATTCACAAAACATTATCTTCACCACTGAGAGTTCTCCTAAACAGCAGTAAAAGTGTAGCTAAGAGTTTTCTCTTAAAAGCTATTCACAAAGCTGCTGAGACAAACGTTTACTAAGGAACAGAGAGAAGTCTTACGCTAAGAGTAAGGGGGGGGGGCTCGTTACTATGAATGATGTCAGCATGCTTACTAAATATGCACACAGTGATTGGATCTCTGTCAGAGATTTATTCATAGAAATATTAGAGAGCACAATATTATGTTGCCATGTTAAAATAAAGGTTTAAAAATAAACAATGTTAATTGCCACATTCAAATATAGATTTTAAAACACAGGAACAGGGTCACTTATTAAACAAGTATATGTTCAGCTAATTGTCAGTCTCTTACATGTATGCTTCTCATAATTAGTGAATATGCATATACACAGCCTTTTAATTAACAGAGTGGAATAATCATGCCTGATAGTAAAACATGCAAACGTGAAACTGGACACAAGAACAGCTGTTACGTCTTGACCAACTGGTTAATGAAAACTATGATATTATAATCAAAGGAAATCTAGAGTTGGGGTAATCTCCAAAACAAGGTGATACCTTTTTAAAAGCTCGTTATCGTCAAATATTTCTAAAATGCTAGGCAGATGACCAGCAACAGCCCTTTTATGATCGTTTGTGGCTTGATGAGTTAGGAGTCATCTTTACTACTACAAACGTTTCACAGATTTAGGAGCAAGATTTAGTGCTAAAACACATTGTGAAATACTCTAAGAGCAAAAATGTAGGAGTGCTAAATTTAGGACTGACGATGCCCATTAATTTGAAGATTTTCTCATAAATCGGCATGCAATGAGCTACTTTTAGCCTTCAGATGTTGTGGTTTTAAGCAGGGATAATCACTTCGTATTTACCTGGGTCCAATGTCTGCATGCTGTAGGTCTCCTGCCACCAGGGCAACCAAGTAGGCCGGGACGGGGTACTCCATGGAGAACTGGAAAACCCTGTCCTGTTTAGAGTATGCACTTCTTGAGGCACTCATCAACACCGTAACACCCTCTGGTACCTGTAACGCAATAAACACCATCTAAAACCAGAAAACAACACTGAAGTCCCACAAAGATCTGAGCCGCTTAGACTAACCCTGACGGTGGCAGAGTATGTGCTTTTGACGGCCGGCGTGTCAAAACAGGGGAAAAATGAGCGGTTGCAGACCGAGTGACCCTGAGTGAAGACCAACGGACGGGTTTGTCCGCATGTCAGCTCGGCATCCAGCCACCAAATCTGATGAAGGAACCAGGGAACAATACGGTGAGGGAGTACCTTTAGCAAATAAATGTTCTGGAAAATAGCTCGGAGCATGCAAATGATTCAATACAGATTTACGTAACAAGGTTTAGATTGCATGGGTAATAAATCAAACTAAAGCGCTGTAATTTCATTTATTTTTTAAACAAGTGTGAATCCAAACGTCAAGTTAAGTTCTTGATGAAGTTGCAGAAACAACACAAAACCAGCTTACGGACCTTTTTGGACCAGCTTACGGATCTGTCACTTTGACCTGTAATGCTCTTATAATGTTTTATGCATTGCAAACTCATATATTTGGCTCTGTGTGATGTTTAATTTATGAATTCTGCTGATGTCAGTGCCAAGGTAATGTTATCTAGCTGGCTATTATAGATGAGGTTTTGATCAGAATTGTGATAATTAATTGTTTTGACAGCATCAGTGAGAATTATGTTTTGCTTTGCTGGGTTAAAAAATACTTTTCCAAGAAACACAGTTGTCATGCTGATATAGCTGTATAGTTTCTGGCCGACACGGTAATTATTAGTATTATTGTAATGATGAAAACTAATGAAAAATGTCATTTCTGGCACTACTAAACACAGCAGTCAAGTGAGTATGAAACACCTCAGTGCACGTGGGCAACGAGCAGGTTACAGTGTAAATAACACTAAACAGGTTTGTTTGCGTAATCAACTTATATATCTAGCCATCTGTGATTGCAACCTGTTTAACACAGCCCACCTTCCAGTAATTACCTCGTGCACTCATAATCATGCCCTGGTTAACTCTAGTTATCTGCTTAAGGGGACATGTCAGTGACATGATGTCACTACACTGAGGTCACTCTTATCAGTACAGCTCAGTACACTCACTGTTTGTTTTCTATCCTTGCGTGTGTCTAATAAACACATGGGGTGATACCACAAGCACGTTCACAGCACCCCTTTAATCTATCGTAAAAGCGAACGTGCATAACGGAGCAGAGCTGGTTATCAGCATCAAGGATATGTTCAGTGGATATTGACTCTGTACAATACGGTTATTATTAGCGCGTATCAGCGGTCACCGTGTTGACCTTACCGCAGGGCCGTCTGTGGTAGTGTAGCGGATGGTGACACGGAAAGCCCGGTGCGGCCGGATCACCGCGGCAGGGAGGCTGATGTTCAGAGAGGATCCGTAATCGGTGAACGGTTCTATCCGGTAGGTGAGCGACAAAAACACGTCGGGGGCACCGGGCACCTTGCAGTCCACGGAATGAATTAATAACGAAGGATGCGTGTCCAGAATGAGCGACTGGACGCCGGGCTGGACGGGCGTGAGCTCCAGAACCTGCCACCCCGTCATCCTCTTAACGGCGAAGTTCAGGTGGAGGTCCAGGTGGAAATGTCGGAGTTTAAAGCTGTGGAAGTTGGACGCCGACGCGACGTCCACCAGGCGACAGTGCGCCAGACTCCGGCCGCCCTCGCACGACTTGTTACCGGGCACGGTCAGCACTTTCCGACAGCAACACAGCGTCGGCCGCTGCAGCTCGGCCATCGTAAAGTTTGGCGAAGAAATACTCGATAGCAGCGTCAAACTTTAACAGCGGCGGGCTTCGGAGTCGAGCTCGGCGGAAGATAGATAAACACGGATCGAGTTAGTTACATTGTTGCTGGAGTTAAAGGGGCGGTCGACGCTGGACACTAACCGAATGAGAATATAACGACCAGGAAGGCATTAAAACAAAGCACAAGTCTACGTAAAATCCATTAGAGCCGTAGACACGACTGACTTCAGCCCTCCAGCCTCCATTTAAAGCAGATATATATCCGTGTGGATGTCGAGATCCCTCCGGAGAGACTACCGGCAGAAGAAGAAACGCATAGTGAAACCCCGATGAGGAGAAACGGTCTGAGTTAAGTGACTCCCTTAGAAAACAGGAAGTAAAAACAGAGGAGGAAATCACTTCGAGACGGGAAAGTTTTCGAGCTGCAGGGGGGCGCTGCGGAGCTCATCTCACGAGCCACCAAAATAACCCGTCCAGCAGCGGACATCTGGACAAACGTCATGACATCAACAGCACTGGGTTATACTTGTTATGATTACAATGTAGTTTATACAGAGTGCACAGGTTACTGTTGATAATAGACGAATTCATGTCACATCCGGTGTGCATGTGATTAAACGGACTAGTAATGCACACACTGTGTAGCTGTTACTAATAAAACATATTTCATGTGAAGGAAAACCGATAAATGGCTATAAAATACTACAATCAGCCATTTAAGATGCTACATCATTACAGTAGTAAAAGTAGCTTCATTTGTATTCAAGAGATTGTTTTTAATGGTTAACTTTAAGGGAGCATCAGATGAGATAAATGTATTGTAAATATACAATTTGAGAAACAAGCATGCACATATCTCCAATATACTGTATGCATGACAAAAATCTGTAATATTATCTAAAATGGTGTCACTGCAATGTTTCTAGCTAATTATAGACATAAAGCCTTAGTTAGGATCATGTCTAAAGTGCTGGAAAATATCGTGTTGGATAGATTAATTAAAAAAGTAGTAAAAAAGTATAGAGATAAAGATGCATCACTTTTTATTTGTTTATTTGCAAATAAAAACCTGTACTTTGCACGTTTCATTGATGCATCTAAAGCTTTGGATCTGGTTAACCATGATAAGTTATTTGTTTAAATGAGACAAAGAATACATTGTGAGGATGCTGGTTTATTGGGATGATGCCAGTAAAATGGGACAACGAGGTCTCTGCCCCTTTTTGGGTTAGTAACGGCGTGAGACGAGGAGGGATTTTGTCCCATATTCTGTTTAATCTTTACATGCATGAGCTGTCTGGATGTTTGAATGTCTGTGAAACTGGTTGTATGATTGGGAATATTTTAGTGACTTATATAATATATGCAGATGATCTTGGGATGTTTAGTCCTAGCAGTGCTGGTCTTCAACTGCTTTTGACTGTGTATGGTCTTGAACATGATATTTTATATAATCCTGATAAGAGCGTGGTTATGATTTGCAGAACTAAGGAGGATAAAAGTATACATTTTCCAGTTGTCTAACTTGTTTAAGTTTTCTAACAAGAGTCTCACTGTGTGTGTGAAAGTAAAATACCTTGGATATTTTATCACTCAACACATGACCGATGATGAGGATATTGAAAGATGTATATGCAGGGGAATATACTTTTACGTATAAGTTTAGTTTCTATTTGGATGAGGTGAAGGTGTCACTTTTCAAAGCATACTGTACAACACTTTATACTGCTCATGTGTGGTGTAACTGCAGAGCATCTAGTCTACAAGCTGCAAGTAGCTTATAATGATGCAATGAGACATGGCATAGTGCACATGAAATGTGTGTGAGTACAAGAGTAATCACTTTTAAAGCACTGTTACGAAATCTCATGCATAGATTTATCTGCCGGCTTAATATTTCTAAAAATTAGATTATTGTGGGTTTATCAAATAGGGGTTACACGTATCAGTCAAAGCTGTGGAGACACTGGCATTGCTGTATTTTGTAACTCTTATGTCTGTGATAGATGCTTTGGTGTTATGTTGTCTAATGTCTTTTTTAAAATCTGGACTTTGAGTCTGTAATGAAGTTTTGGTTGATTGATTGATTTCTAAACAGCCCAGTGGCAGCGCTGAATTAGATATTTACTTAAAGAGATAAAAACATTCATTATTTACTCAAGTTGTTCCAATGAGTTTCTTTCTTCTGCTGAACACAAAATATATTTTGAAGAATGTAACCAAACAGTTGATGGACCCCATTGACTTCCATAGTGACCCCAGCAACTGTTTCGCAGTCTTTTATGTTAAAAAAAAGAAATAAACTCATACATGTATGGAACAACTTTAGGTGAGTAAAATATGGACAACTTTACCTTTTTGGGTGAACTGTCCCTTTAAATATTGATCCAGACAAAATGTTGGTTTTAGACTTCAGTGCTGCACTTGATACTGTCGATGACAATAACAGACTAGAAAGGTGGGCATCTCCGAGACCGTTCTTCGATGGTTCAGGTCATATTTAACTGGCAGGGCATCTTTGTGTACATTTACAAATCTAACTGGGCTGCCTTGATACATGGAGTTCCTTAAGTTTCAATCCTTGAGCCTGAACTATATGCTCCCATAGGCTATATAATTGAGAGTAAAAATATTGCGTATCACAGCTGTGCAAATAACACCCATCTGCCTTGATCTCTCTCCAAGTGACTTCAGTCCCATAGTCTACCTGTGCCAGTGCATAAATACAGCTTTATAGCATTCCAAGTTGAAGAGGCTAAAGACAAAGAAGCGGTAATTATGTGGCAATAAAGATGAAATATCAAAGGCAAGTTTATTTATGTAGCATTTCATACACAGTGGTAATTCAAAGTGCTTTACATAAATAATAATCACAGCAATAAAAGCTAGGAATTATATAAAAATATATAAATTACAATTAAATTACAATTACAAACACCATTACAATAATCCACCCTGCTGATGATAAAGGCATGAACAAGTTTCTCCAAGTCATGACTGGAAACAAAACATCTAATTCTTGCAATGTTTTTGAGATGATAGTATGCTGATTTAGTTACTGCTTTGACATGACTACTAAAGCTAAGGTCTGTCTCCAGAATCACCCCAAGATTTCTGACTTGATTTTTAGTTGTTTGACCCCTAGAGTCAAGGTATGCATTCACCTTGAGAACTTCATCTTTGTTTCCAAATGCAATTACTTCAGTTTTATCCTTGTTTAACTGAAGAAAGTTCTGGCACATCCAACAGTTAATTTCATCAATGCATTGGCAGAGGGAGTCAATGGGGCTATAGTCATTTGGAGATAAGGTTAGGTAGATCTGGGTATCATCAGCATAGCTGTGATAGGAAATTTGTTTTGTTTTTTAATTATTTGACTTAGTGGGAGCATATACAGGCTAAACAAGAGCGGTGCAAGAATTGAGCCTTGTGGGACTCCACATGTCATGGACGTCCACTTAGACTTATGCTCTCCTATACTCACATAATAACCACTCCCTTTGAAGTATGACCTGAACCATTTGAGTACCATCCCAGAAAGCCCGACCCAGTTTTCCAGTCTCTCTAGAAGTATGTTATGATCGACAGTGTCAAACGCAGCACTAAGATCTAGTAGTACCAGCACTGATATTTTGCCAGAATCAGAATTAAAGCGAATATCATTTATTATCTTAATGAGTGCTGTCTCTGTGCTGTGATGTGCTCGGAAACCAGATTGAAAATTATCCAGGTATCCATTTGAGTTTAAGTAGTTGTTCAGCTGATTAAAAACTACCTTTTCAATAATCTTACCTATGAAAGGAAGATTTGATATTGGTCTATAGTTGCTCAACATGGTGTTATCAAGAAGTGCTTTTTCAGAAGGGGCTTAACAACTGCAGTTTTCAGGGAGTTTGGAAAAGTCCCAGAAAGAAGTGAGGCGTTCACTACTTCTAAGAGATCTGCTTCTAAACAGTTAAGCACACTTTTGAAAAAATATCTGGGAAGTGTGTCAAGATAGCAGGTTGACGATTTAAGATGCTGTACTATTTCTTCCAAAATTTAGCTATCACTTTCTTCAAAAATAGTTTCCGCTTCGGTTGAATCTGTGTGACCTCTGCATAACTTGAGGATGTGCCAATCTCCTATCTGATATTATTGATCTTCTCAGAAAAGAAGGAAGCAAACTCATTGCATTTGCTGTCAGAGAGCATATCACTGGAATATGACTTGGGGGGTTTGTCAGTCTCTCAACAGTGGCAAAAAGAGTGCGAGTGTTGTTTAAGTTACTGTTTATAAGGTTTGAGAAGAAGTTATATCTAGCTGTGGCTAGTTCCACATTGAAAGCATGAAGGCTGTCTTTATAGATGCTATGGTGAATTTCGAGTTCATGAATAGTCTTCCGCTCAACTTTTTCTGCATTGTCTTTTACAGAAATAAAAGTAATTATACTATAGGATAGTAATTCTTGTGTTTCCAGTGGCTGTGATATGTTGTCCTGGCTTCCCTGGCTGTTTCCCAGAAAGTCGTCCTTGGGTGCTGAGTCTTGGAGCTGTTGTAGTACGTCACAGTCTGCATGCGATGAGTCCCGTAGGCCGGGCTCAGCCGGGATGTCCATGAGCAGTGCTTGTTTTGGCTGCGTGGTGTTATCAGTGTCCTTGTGGGATGTGTCAGCCACATGATGACTCTGAAGCTGATATGAAGTCCTGTGGTCACTCATACTCTGTCCAGATGTGTGTGTGCCATTCAGGCCCGAGTGGATTGACACACACCACTGAAGGATGACGGAGGGAGAAATAGATATTGTCCTTTAGCACTTTTGCACCAAGTTTGTTTGGGTGGAGGCCATCCAGTTTAAACAGTTCCCCAGAAGAGATTGAAGTTGTCGATGAAGTTGACTCCTTTTGTACTGCAGGTTCTTTGTAGCCATGTATTCAGCCCAAGCAGCCGTGAAAACATGTTTGTTCCTCTTACTGGGAGTAGTCCACCGACGAATGACTGAACTTCAAGACTTTAAGTGTTTCAAAGAGTTCACTGAAGGAGTTCTGACTGCTCTTTCCGAATATAAGTCTTCCCCAAATGGTTGATGACTCGATTTGCAGTCTTGTGCTTCATTTAATTTACCGAAGTTCCTTGTTCAAATCCGAGACAGTGGCTTGAGGAAAGCAGCATGTAGTTGTAGTCCTGATACTGATGTTTCTGATAATAAAGTCACCCACTATCTGAGTCCTGGGCTGGACTTCGCTCTGAGCGGAGTGCCGCTGACTACTCGACCTCGAGCACCTGTTAGTAGCAATGTTAGCTGCTGGCTGATTCGATCCATGTTTAGTCACATTTGGAAATTCCTCACCCATTAATGCTTCAAATCTGTTCTCACGATGTATAGGGGGTGGTAGAATACCAGTGTTTACAAGTCTTGACATAGCCGAATCTGGGGTAGAGGATGCTATGGCAGCAATATGAGATATTCGTGACAATCTGATGTCTCGGTGCCTTTGGGTATCGCTCCCTGTTTGTGCCATCGATCAGTTTTGGCTTGTACACTTTGTATAAACCGTTGAGATTCCCAGGACTCATGGCCTGTATGCTGAGGGGGTCCGTGATGACGATCTGTTGTCTGTTCCACCTGTTTTGGAAGTCCAGCAAGTAACTTTGTTTCAAGATGCGCAATCTTTTGTAGAAGTCTGTGGCAGATCACGCAGCAAGTAGATTCCACGAGAGGCATTTTCTCTCATCTGTTTGAATGTAGACCGCTGTGTTTCTCTGTCTCCGGAATGTAAACTGCTGGCAGTGGGAGGCAAAGAGTATTTTTGTTTCCCAAAAATTGTTGTTTGAGCACTGTGCTGATCTGCTGAAGTTAAAATCTTAGACAGTACAAAAATAGAGAGCAAAGCGCAGAACAATAAGCAAGTGTCCGAACAGTAGCAAAGCCAGAAGTGGGCTTCTCAAAGGTGAATGCATACCTTGACCTCAAAAACTAAAAATAAACCATATAAAAGCATTAACTAAATCAGCCTATTACCATCTAAAACAGTATATATCAGACCCTTTGTGCACAAATAAGACCTAGAGAAGGTTATTCATGAGCAGCAGGGTAGATTACTGCAGTAGATTTCTCTCTGGCCTTCTCTGAGCTTATTATCAGTCATTAGGTCATTATATTGGCGTCCCATTACATTTCAGAATACTTTTAATTGTCTGAATTCCCATAATGGCCTTGTTACAACCTTGCAGATATGCTGGTGAGAAGGCATTTAGCTAATATTGCCACCCGCAGCTGGAAAAAACTTCCAAACGTTATCTGGGGTGTCCCAAATTTTGCTACTTTTATTATTTCTTATGTACCTTTTTATGACTACTAGTTTTAAAAAGTCATTTTGTTATGTAAAGAACTTAAAACTACCATTGACATGTGGTGTATAAATACACTTGATGATTCATGAACCGGACACATGAAGAAGAGTTGACCTGAAATGAAAATTCGGTCATTTATGTAGCTTTGAACACAAATGAGATATCTAGCTAAATGTCTAGTTTGATCTTTTCATTACATTAAAAAAGTGAAAGAATACAGCGGTTATCAAGCTCCGCTGACAGATGAGTACTTTATAAGTTCACACAATTCTGCTAAATAATCTCTTGTTTCTTTCTTTTAAGCAATATGTTGATTAGCTGAATACATGTTTAGGTTTGGTATCATTCTCAAGGGATAATCGTTACTGAATCACATCATGTACGGTGTCTGAAACGATCCCTTTAACCCCAGGTTTCTCCAGAGGGACTGTTCTTGGGATAAGTGTAACTAAATGAGTAATGTTATAGTCTTGTTGCAGTTGGTTGGCACAGATAGTCCGTAGGGGAAAGAGCCGTCCTGCAGAAGCATATGATACTGTATTGTCTGCTCGGGTCCATTTACAAGTGCGCTGATGTAATCTCTGAAAGTGCTGGGTTCCCTGGTCATCCTGTTTTCTTTCATTGTGTGGACTGGACGTGGTTTATAGTTTATGTACTTTCTCCAAAGTAATTATATTTCTCATCAACAGAAAGAATGAATGGATGGAATATCTATTAGCCTATATGTGACCCTGGACCACAAAACCAGTCATAAGTAGCACGGATATATTTGCAGTTAAAGCCAAAAATAATGTTTTTTTTCTTTTATGCCAAAAATCCTTAGGATATTTAGTAAAGCTTAGCTTTCATGAAGCTATTTAGTAAATTTCCTACCGTAAATATACCAAAGCTTAATTTTTTATTAGTAATATGCATTGCTAAGAACTTCATTTGGACAACTTTAAAGGCAATTTTCTCAGTGTTTTGATTTGTTTGCACACTTAAATTCCAGATATTCATCTCGGCCAAATACTGTCCCATCCTAACAAACCATACATCAATGAACGCTTATTTATTCAGCTTTCAGATGATGCATAAACCTCAAAATGTAAAAAAATGTATCCGTATGGCTGGTTTTGTGTTCCAGTGTCACATATACTCAAGTATATCACTTTTTCTTTGTCTCCCTCAGAAATTGCTATGTTCTTTTCTTAGCATTGCCATAATTGTGCCATTTAAGGTGAACAGAAGTAAAAATAGATTGGAGGTAATTATTATGAGGAAATGACAGATTTGAATCTGTGAAAAGGCACGTGAATTATAATTTAGCTTCAGTGACTAAAATGAACATATCTTCTTCTATAAGCATATCACTCTTGTATTACTCTGTCAGTAATCCAGAAACAGAGACACAGAAAAGGTAAACCTAAAATAAATTTATTGAGACAGCAGAGACTGTACGCTCTCCTACTCTCCTTCCACCCTTTTCACAAGGCAATGAAGAAATCATGCTAAGGCTATGGAAAGAAAAACATGGAAATGACAGACATATTTGCAGGGTCTGATGAGGGGACTTGTTGGAAATCAGATTGCCCTTCATGCGGACCACAAACGAGCATCACAACCCGATTCAGAAAGTCCATTCAGAGTACCAGTGCTGTGATAGACAACATAACACACAAAACAAAGGCCCGTTCTAGCAAACTTGGCCTGCTAAGATTATGCTTGACGGGCGTCTCTTTTGGGACAAAGTCAAAACAACGTCAGTGACCTCCTGCAGAGGTGAATACAAAGTGCTTAAACAAGCCAGATTGAGAAATGCTTTCATACGTAAAAGAGCAAAAAAAATACCACATAAGAGGAAAAATAAAAGGAACAGGCTAAAATGTTAACAGTGGAAACAGGCTATAAATATACAAAGGCCTCTTAGCTAAATACGACTGAATCCTTGATGTGCTGAACAAGGAGACAGTGAATAAGCAGCACTGTTTCTCTTACTCAGTGCTCGTACAACGTCACCTGTGCCAAAGTTTAGGGTTCAAGTCACAAGACAACATTTACACATGTACTGAAAAATATTAAACTGTAATGAAAGATGATACATCTGAATGTATGTATATATTACATACTGTACATAGACCAGCAGAATCAATACAAAATGACTCCGCAACCACCTTGTAAATATATATATACTCATATAAACAGAGATATTTACTCTGTAAATGAATTGAACATGGAAACTGATTTCTCCACTTCGTTACGCAAATATTACAGTATCAGTGTTTCCTAATCATTTAAGCTCACAAGTAGTACATCTTAACAGGCATGTCCCCTAATGACAGCCCATGAGTTTCATGGAAATACAATACTCTCCCTCCCCAGGTCCCTAGAGGAGAGAGGAGAGAGTAACATTGAAGCAGCAATGACTGGAATATTAATGGGGAATGTTCCCTTCGGTCCTTGGCTCGGGCATCCTTTAGCCTCTTACAGAGATTTTGTTCTCCACCGCTGCCAGCATCGCACGGAAGCGCGAGTTTTCGTTCGCCAAGAGCTTGGACGGCTCGTCGAACTCCACCACCTGGGTCAAGAAAACAGAAGAATGACAGAAAAAAGGCTTCTTTCATCAAATACGTTTGAAGGAACCGTGGGGCATTGGATTACGTCCCAACAGGATTGGAAATTAAAGGCGGGCTTGGGGCAAAAACGCCACCAAAGATGACATGCAAATTCAAGACAAGTAGACAAAAAATGCCCCTGCACAAGTAAACTAAATCTGTTCATTGAGCATTATAACCAATCACACACATTTCTAACATGCTTATGAATCAAAAGGCCAATCAGAGGCGTTTAAATTAGTCACCAGTATAAATGCTCACTGCAGGCATTCCCAATCTACAGTCTCCTCATAAACAAGAACGATTTCCAAGTGTAGTCAGTGATTATACCAATTTTACTCGCTTTCACGTTTGTTTTTCATGCTACCAAAATAAATCACCAATTTGAACGCTTTCATTTCTAATGCTTAAAAAGCTATAGACACATTTTTCGTCTTAGCTTGTTTCCTCAAACACAAAAACGTTTTTCCATGTATTCTGTTAATCGACATTAATGATCATTATTACAAAAGAGCATTTAACAATAATAATGATTTGTCATACGCTGTAATGAGCTTTTTTTATTGATATATTAAAATGTAGGCTATTTACATGAAGCAACTGAAGTGTAAATACATATAAATGCAGCTTCGGTTCCACTTTTGCAGCGTAAAGATGGCTTTCGGTGATGTTGATAAAACCTGATCGGCTGATAGCATTCTGATTGATTGATTAATTGGTTAAATATAAGTATTTAATGTAAGTAATTGACATTTAATACAGGTAATTATAAAGATTGCCCCTACAATGATTAAAAAAAAAATCTAAAATAAAAAATCACTTCCAGGGGGCAAATATCGCCCCTTAACGGAAAGCTTTTTATCCAAACTAGTCTTTAGACCGCTACACCATACCTGTCCCTGATTGAGCACCATGATACGGTCACAGTTGAGCACCGTCTGCAATCTGTGTGCAATGGTCAGTGTGGTGCAGTCCTGGAACGCATTACGAATCGTCTCCTGAATCAAACAGTCGGTCTCTGTGTCCATAGCCGCCGTGGCCTCGTCCAGAATCAAGATCTAGAAATCCGGAGGAAACACATCGGATGACCCGGTTAAATGAGTCTGTTCTGCGTTATCAGCTAATCCCAGTCAGACGAGATCAAAGTTGGGCTGTTACCTCACCTTGCACTGTCTGAGAAGAACTCGGGCCACACAGAGCAGCTGCCGCTCACCCACGGAGAAATTCTCCCCGTTTTCCACCACCTCGGACTCCAGCTTTAAAGGCAGCTGAGACACCTGAACAACAGAGACATTCATTACAAAGATGCACAGCCGTGGGGAAACTGAAAGATGCTGTGATAAGACAGAGGCAAGAGCATCAAGAAAGTCCTCGAGATTTCATCCGTGCCCTTCGGTGTGACGGACAAACGGAGAAGCTGCTGTGAGACCGAGTGGGCGACCTGAAACTACTTGGCCTGTAACCGTTATACATGGTGTGTCACTTTAGAAAGGTTTCTTTAGCTTACACATTCTTTCATGTGTGTCCTCTCCAGGGCGTCCCAGATTTGCTCCTCTGAATACTGGATGAATGGATCCAAGTTTGATCTGTTTGATAAGAACGCAAAATAGAAAGCAGACGTATGAAGAAAATTGAGGATTAAGACACTTCTGTGTCAACATTTCCTAATGTCAAGTCACATTGATATAGCACTTTACTGAAACAGTATTAATTCATCAATTTAGAAACAAATTCACTTTAAGCTGTAAAGCACGTCTACAGAATGACATCATTATTCAGCTCAAGTCAGTTCAGTAAGAGAGTCGGTGTTACACAGTTAGTGTAGAGGTCTGCACGGGCTCAAAACTGAAGCCCGAACCCGGCCCGTACCCGAGATCGTCTGACCCGACCCGACCCGAGCGGCACAGTTAAATTTAGAGCCCGAACCCGACCTGAAATCCCCCCCCACACACAACGAATAACAAAAAAAAAAGGAAAAAGGCTGCATTTCACGATTGCATGCAAAGAAACAGATTAATCAAGGCTCTGCCATTTCACAAACATTTACCAGTTATGAAAGTTTGTGAACATCAGGTGCAGCGGTCGCATACATTCTGCCGAGTTTATGAATTTTGTATGGACAAGAAGATAATTTTCCACCGTACAAATTATGGTCATTTTTTGTCAGTTAAGGCTCGTTAGCATTCTGTCTACTTTAAATCAGACATAAGATCTTAAATAAGATTGTATTTATTTGAATGAGAGAGAGAGAGAGCGCGAGCGAGAGAGAGAGAGAGACCGAGAGAGAGACCGAGCGAGAGAGACCGAGCGAGAGAGAGAGAGAGAGAGAGAGAAGAAGAGACGACGCGAGAGAGACCGAGCGAGAGAGAGAGGAGAGAGAGAGAGAGAGAGAGAGAGAGAGAGAGAGAGAGAGAGAGAGAGACGAGAGAGAGAGAGAGAGACAGAGAGAGAGACCGAGCGAGAGAGACCGAGCAGAGAGAGAGAGAGAGAGAGAGAGAGAGAGAGAGAGAGACCGAGCGAGAGAGAGACCGAGCGAGAGAGACCAAGCGAGAGAGAGAGAGAGAGAGACCGAGAGAGAGACCGAGAGAGAGAGACCGAGCGAGAGAGAGAGAGAGAGACCGAGCGAGAGAGAGAGAGAGACCGAGAGAGAGAGAGAGACCGAGAGAGAGAACGAGAGAGAGAGAGAGAGAACGAGAGAGAGAGAACGAGAGAGAGAGAACGAGAGAGAACGAGAGAGAGAGAGAGAGAGAACGAGAGAGAATGAGAGAGAACGAGAGAGAGCGAGAGAGAGAGAGAGAACGAGAGAGAGAGCGAGAGAGAGAGAGAGGGATGAATGTTGCGCGTGCATGTGAACCTGCGTCTGCGCGTCTCTCTCTACAAGCAATGAGGCTTAGTTACTTCAAAAACAGCGATTTTGCACCTCATTGCAGATAAATATAATGTTGTGACTTGCGAGTCAGTAGCCTGTCGAAGCTATTTTATTAATAAAAGTTTCCGTGCTGTTTGTGCGCGATCTCTGATATGTGTGTGCGTGCGTCTATGAAAGCAGCGAAGCCTCTGCATATAGTTTTGGTTTAGCTACAAACCCGAACCCGACCCGAGCCCGAAGCTATCCATTAAACATTAACCCGAAACCCGAAAGTATTTCGGGACCCGCGGGTTCGGGTCGGGTAGCAGACCTCTAAGTTAGTGTCATGATGCAGCTTAATTCAGTTTAGATTTAGTTCTTAATGCATGAGTTATAACGTTAACGCACAGGTCAAGTATTGTAACGCGGCGCTTACAGTGCAAGCAACTACAACTTAGATTACTGCACATAGAGTGCAAAAGGTGTTCTATGTTCAAAAACATATTACAATTTCTTTCGTTTGTTTCCATTTGCTTTTCAAGCTTGCAGTTTTGGTAAATCGTCCTTCTGGAACATCGTTCATGTGAAAGGTCCTGACATGATATGTGTGTAACGTCTTTGGGAGTCAGTTGGGATGCAGCATAATCAGAGGAAATCCCGCCTACCTGACAGTTCCACTGAAAAGCACTGGCTCCTGTGGAATGATTGACAGTTTGCTGCGCAAATCAGCGAGGCCGATGTCACAAATGTTGATATCATCAATCTTAATGGAGCCGCCACAGGGTTCAACCAGCCGATAGAGAACCATTCCCAGAGAAGACTTTCCTGAGGACAGATTTATTGCTTTCTCTTTATTATTTTCACCATGAAATCATTTCATAAAAGCCGTATTCTAAAAGTTACATTAAATTGAATATCTGACTTGCACAAGAATTTATTTTAAAAGCTAATGTCTTGATAAACTTTATACTTTACTAGGCATTTAAAACCATAAAAAAAATTTTCTTTTAATTATATATATATCTTTATATATATATAAATGTGTGTGTGAATGAGCCAAAAGTAAATAACAAACAATTCGTTTTTTTTATTACTATATTATTTTTATTACTTAAATGTATTTCTTTTTTGGTTATGTGCAGTCGAATCTTATTATGTGGGATGGAATTCTTTGTAGGTATTACCAATATTATAATAAAAAAGAAAATCCAAATGTAATTTAATTGATGAGAAAAGACACAACGAGAAGAGACTGACCCGAGCCTGTTCGTCCCACAATCCCGACCTTCTCTTTTGGTCGAATGGTGCAGGACACTTTCTTCAGGATCATCGGGAGGTTGTCTCTGTACCTCATCTCCGTTCCATCAAACACGATCTCACCCTCCTGGGGCCAGTCAGACGGAGGAGCCTTGTTTTTCACTCGCGCAGGAGCCTCCAGAGACAGAGACTACGACAGACAGAGGTGACTAAGCAAAGGTGGAACTTCGTCCTTTCTGAATTCAGTGTAAAAGTGTGACAACAGTCGTCAGATCTGGAAGAGAAGCTTTTAATGTCAAGCTGAACTTGTCTAGTACCTTGATGTAATGATGGATTCTCTCTACTGAGGTGAACCGAGCTTCGGTCTCAGAGGCCAAGCGAACTGTAAACTGGAACAACCCTGTAAGCTGTGAGAGATGAAAGAGATGTTAAGATGCTATGTCTATATAGTTACAAATCATTCTTATTTATTAGTTTATTTTGTTTCAGTACCTCAAGAAGAAATGTAATTAGCCAAGGCAATAAGTGTGTTGTGTATATATATGATTAACAGTTTGCTGCGCAAATCAGCAAGACCAATGTCGCAAATGTTATATATATATATTTATTAGTGGTGTCAAAATTAGCACGTTAACGCAGGATAATTCTTTTTCAGATTAAATCATATTTAACATGATGAACGCAGGATCGGGGTTAAAGTTGGCCACCTCATTCACAACTGCTTCCTCTGTCTCTCGTTTCTTGAAAAGCATTGTGTTTATTTAGATGCAGAACGTCTTTATGACCACATCACACGGGAGATGTTTCAGACGTGCGTCTAACTTCGAGTCAAACGAGTGCACGAAAAGATGCTGTGCTCATAGCGCGCGCTCTTCAAATACACAAACAAAGGTGCGCTGTAGCATGTATCATTTCATATCAGACAGCGAAAGAAACTATGTGCATGCGAAGTCCTAGTTACGCCGTCAGTTAAGGCATGTTACCAAAAAGGTGTAACTGTGCATGCATGCAATATGTTATATATGCGTCACATTTAAGAACATGTGTCTCTGAAATGGTCTTAAAAACTGTCTCCCTCATCTAACACACCAGATTCAACTCGTACGCTCGTTAGTGAAGACCTGAAGTGTGTCAGAAAATGTAAAGAGAGTTGTGAGAAAATAAGATGCGCGTCAGATACGCGTCACGTTCAGCGGCAGCTTTAAAACAATAACAGACAAATAAGCTAATAACCAGCTGATGTGATGTCTATTAATCCAAGAACAAAAGAGGAAAGAGGAAATCAATCACTTATATAGCTTTAAGGGGTTCATCTATATTTAATTTAGAATTTAGTGTTTGGTTATTATTCATTTTCTGTATATTTCCTCTGAAGGGCAC
This sequence comes from Schizopygopsis pylzovi, assembly GCA_027422435.1. Taxonomy (NCBI): domain Eukaryota; kingdom Metazoa; phylum Chordata; class Actinopteri; order Cypriniformes; family Cyprinidae; genus Schizopygopsis; species Schizopygopsis pylzovi. Next base: position 30,794,447 of record CM049824.1, on the reverse strand, counting down.
AGGTAGCTAAAAATGTCATTTATTATAATAGGTTCACGTTAAGATTGTTTTAAGTTCACTTAAATTAGAAGTTAAGTCTAATAAATGTTCACATTGATAGCTCTCAGTTATACTGTAAAGCTGAACAGTAAATGGTTAAATATTAAGGGAAAAATATGTCATGATATCAGTGATGCTGGCTTTGAGTCATAAAAAAGATGCCATTAAATAAATATTAAAAATATGTCTTTATGTTGTTTGTACATTGTATATTTGAAGACTGAATGTGAAATTATTGCAATATAAAAGTATATTTAAAAACTTTAATGTTAGGTGGAATTAATCACAATTAATGTGCGTTTAATTAGTTTTTTTTTTTTAAATCAATCGACAGCACTAATATATGTGTATATATATATAAATGTATACAAGTTTTGTAATAGTTTTAGTTAAATAACCCTGGTACAATCTGCTTCCTTTATATAATACAATAGCCTCTGTTGTGTACGCAAATGATAACAGACAATTTGATCTTATGCAAATCTCATATAAAGGAAACATATGCATACTACACTTATCAGTCAAATCTAATGCTGTTTTGTTTGTTTGGTCCAAACCTGAGTTTGATTTCCTCTCTATTTCACATCGTATGATTTGACTGTAAACCACGGTGCATTTACGTCATCACCATGAATGGTGTACCGCAGTGTAACTCGGTAATGAGTCCGGAGGAGAAGCTGCTAAAAATGAACTGAGAAAGCGTGTTCTCACTCAAAACCAATCAGATAAAAGGCATAGCATGCACAGAATGACACGTGCATCGGTCTGACACAGATGCAAAGTATGTGGGATTGTGTAAGCAGTGAAGAGAAATGCTTTTGCTGCTCTGCCAGTTGTGGTTTACTTCTGGGAAATAGGCTGTGTTGCTTTTATTACTACTGCGAACAGTTACATGAACCATACCCAAGCTTGTAGTTTTAAAAAAAAAGTTTTACACCAATAACTTTAGAGGTAAAATACCTTTATACAAAAATAAAATAAATAAGAGTTGAGAATAAAAAGGATAGTTTTTGCAAAAATCTGGCATTATTTACTCACCTTCATGTCATTAAAAACCCACAACACCGTGTCTACACCGGTCACAACATTTGTCGCCATGCTAAACAACAGCTGAAGTCAGTCTACACTGGACACGATGCAAATCATTTGAACTGTGTCAGTACATCATTAATAGGATGCAGCATCAGTTTACTGTCGGGGATTGGTCTAGAGTAGACCGCGTCGCTGATTATAATGGGTTCTCATTGCATTTTAGTCGCCATGCAGTTCACGTCCGCTTTAGACAAGACTTTGGTTAATCTTTGAAACACAAATTAAGGTATTTTTATTGAAACCTGAGAGATTTCCGTCCCTCCATTGAAAGTCTAGGTAACCAAAACTTAATAATATATATTTTTTAAAGTCATAAACAAATACATATGTATTGAGCAGTTTAATTTAAGTCTTGTGAAAAGACATGGTTGCATTATATGATGAACAGATGTGATCGACACAGATCCATGCACATATGTGATCCTGGACCACAAAACCAGTCTTGAGTCGCTGGGGTATATCTGTAGCAATAGCCATAAATACACTACATGGGTCAAAATGATCGATTTTTCTTTTATGTTCCATGAAGATATTTAGTACATTTCTTACCGTAAATATATAAAAACTTCATTTTTGATAAGTAATATGCATTGCTAAGAACTTCATTTGGACAGCTTTAAAGGCAATTTTCTCAATATTTAGATTTTTTTGCACCCCCAGATTATTAGCTAATAATGGATTAAATAATCTTAACAAATGAGACCTTATTGTAAAGTGTTACCAATGCAATCTGTTCATCATACAAAGTGATCATATCTATTCACAAGACTGCTGGATTCATGTAGAGTACTTTTACAATGCCTCTATAACCTTTTTGGATCATGTAAGTTACCGGTCATTTCAATGGTGGGACAAAAACCTCTCAGGTTTAATCTTAATTTGTGTTTCAAAGATAACCAAAGTCGTATGGGTTTGGAATGACACTAGGGTGAGTAAACAGAGAAAAACAACATTTACACAACTTCCACTCACCTGCACGGCATAGGAAATGGCCAAGCCTGCGTATGCAGGAGGAATCTGGCCATGCATGAGGACGATCATCAAAGCTGTGATAGTAATGAGGGCCACGCTAATCACATCCAGACGCACAGCCAGCCAGCGCATGGCACAGCTGAACAAATAGAAGGGAGCCTGGTTCTGATCCAGCAGCTCCTGATACCTGGGAGAAAACACACAAAGTCCATCAACCAACCGTGCTCACTGCAAGTCTTATCGGTTAAGGAGAAACAGAATAAAGTGATATCCCAGCGTTTACCTGTGAAGGAATTCGTCCTCTTTCCCATAAGCATGCACTGTGGTCAGGCCCTGAATGCTGGAGACAATGTGGGTCAGGAAAGGGGACTGTGTGATGTTGTCTAATCGTTTGAGTTCTCGAATGAAGACCCGAGAAACCATGTGCAGCACTATAAAGAGGACGACCAGCGGCCCTACTGCCACCAGGAACCACGGGAACACGCTGCCAATCACACCCAGACAGAAGAGCACCAGAATCACGTTCTGAATGAACATCTCCGCCTGGAACGGTAGACGCGTGTCCACTGAGAGAAGACAGGGAAACGTTTAGAAATATGAGACGGGTAAAGAGTTAGTGTGTGTACAAACTAAACCAGTATAACATGGAAGAGACAGACAACGATAAATACTGATCCCACAAGACTTAGGTAACATATGTATCGATCTATAATTGCTGTTTTAATGAAAGAACAAACGATTGCATATGTGATATTGATTTCAGATCAAGAAACAAGAAGTTAATATTGTTGAGTTGTATTTTACACACAATTATAGTCTGCTTTGCGCTGTTTCGGCATCAAAAATAGTTCAAACAAAGCCATAGCAGAACCGAGCAACTCGAAGTGGTGTTTCGTTCCTGAATGAAACATCAGCTTTAAATAAATAATTGATTCGTTCTCAAAGACCAACATTTCTGAATGATTCGTTTGAATTAATAGGTTGAGCAGATGACTCATTGACTTAGACTTGCAGCCACCGACAGGTGGTTTTAATTTCATATTTAAATAACCATTTCATTAAAACAATAATCTATATTTATGCAATCGTAATTGCAGTGTTAACACATCTAAATGCCACTTCGGGTGCAGCTTCTGTGCCAGTTCTGCAGTGCAAAAGTGGATTTCATTTGACTGGTAATGACCTATAGTGTCTTATTTGTCTAATTACATCTCAAATGTAAGAGTTTGATAGAGGATGACGCATACAGCTAATAGGGTTGGAAAATATTGCTTTATAAAAAGGCTAATTTTGTCTCTATGAAATATGAAAAGCTGTGTCAACTGTCCACAACAGTTGTATACTAGTCAAGATACCAGTACAGAAACAAACGCTACAAATTAGCAATCGTCTAATTATCAACAAAATCCCCTAAAATGTCCTTTTACGTTAATATCTCACACCCCTATCTGATGATAATGCTACGATCTAACCCTCCATCAGGTCCCACCTTCATCCATGTCTTTGGAGAATCTGTTCAGGATGCGAGCAGTTGGCGTTGTGTCAAAAAATTTCATGGGACTACGAAGAATCTTCTGGAAAAGTTCATCATGGAGCCTTGAGGAGGCACGCAGAGTACCCTTGAAAATAAAAACATGGACCTCATTCTCTGACACAGCAAGTCCATCATGCAAAACTGCAATCGCTATAAAAGAACCTGTGATGTGAAATCTCACCTTAACGAACACAATGCCTCTCAGTAGTTTGAGCAGGAGCATGATTCCCATAGACATAGTGTAGACAGCAGCGTAGTGTTGCATCTGAGGGTTATCACGCATACTCTCACTCAGTACTGAACTGTTCCCCACCTGCACCGTCGTGTTCTGTTGATACATGCATGAAACACGATCATGAATCAACATTTGTGTGTATATATTAGGGATGCAACAATACAGTTAGCCGTGGATGTCGTACCGAATGGATTGAATTTTATATTGAGAACTGATGTTGGAAAATTAATGTTTTTGGTTACAGACTGAGGGCATTATTTTTTTAAATAATGATGTGGACAGATAAAAAAAAAAAATTCATGTTGACTTGAATAAAAATCTTGAAATTGCATATAATATTTATTTGTTAACATAGAAATACCGTGATGAAAATGACACAAAGAACAATCTTAGCCAGTAAAGACCAAGATTTTATTTTAATATTGATACTTAAGTGCATGAATTTTGTGGCCAAAAATAATATAAATAGCGATCATTTGTAATTTTCAACGTGTGAAGACACACTAACAGTAACCGCTCTAGAAAGAAAAGGGAAATAAACACTGGTAAAGGTCAGAAGCACATGAAATATTGAAACACTTCTACTCCGGTCTCACAGAATTGAAGCCTTTCTGCCTTTCCTTTGCTCCGAACTGCTCACGGTCTCTTACCCCGCTGCCCTGTTTGATCCAGTAGCTGAGCCACCAGTTGCTGAAGGCTGTGCTGCCCACATTGAGAACAAAGAGGGCCAGGATGAAGAGGAAGACGGACCACCCTCCTAAAGCCTGGATGTACACTTTGTACACCTCCCAGGGCACCGAGCCCTTCCCCCTCTCTTCCACCTGCATCAGCTGACCTAAAAGAAAACAGACAGCAGTGAGGCGAAGCAGAAGGTAAAGCACGACGAGTCAAGTACAGCCGAAGGTAACGTACTGTGTTTAGCATACTCGTACTTACCATCATCCTGGTTGGCTGATTTTTCTTTTTTGACAGATCCTGACTTGTTGCTCTCCAATGGTTTCTTCAGGGAATTCCCAGATTTCTTATTCGGAGCCTGAGACGACACAAAACCACAGATTTGAAAGCTCCACCGTGGCTTCAATCTCATTTGTGCATATGCAAGAAACACGCAATGACGTGCAAGAACCGATGGTGCTGTTAAAAAAGAGCTGCGTATACATTCAAAACTTCTCCTTTTGTATTTGGTGCAAGCAATGAAGTCATGCGAGTTTGGAACAACAAGAGGAAAATGATGATGATAATTTTTGGGTGAACTGTCTCTGAAGTGTTTGACCATCTTCTCTATTTCATCCATTTAGAAACAAAACACATGCACTTAAGAGATAATTCAATCATTTAACAAACCCTTGTGTTACTCAAAACCTTTCTTTATTTTGTAGACCACAAATAAAGATATTCTGAAGAATGTTTTGTGAAATTAATTAATCCAAACTGTATAATCCAAGTCTTCAAGCAACACGATCGGTTTAGATGAACAGATAAAAAAATAAAAGTCTTTATTCCTTGAACCTCATATGTCAACTACAGTCAAACCCCATTGGTTCTGAACCAAATACAATGATGTTTGAGTTTCATCCTGACATGGGGGTCAACTACAGTCAAACCCCATTGGTTCTGGACCAAACACAATGATGTTTGAGTTTCATCCTGACATGGGGGTCAACTACAGTCAAACCCCATTGGATCTGGACCAAATACAATGATGTTTGAGTTTCATCCTGACATGGGGGTCAACTACAGTCAAACCCCATTGGATCTGGACCAAACGCAATGATTGAGTTTCATCCTGACATGGGGGTCAACTACAGTCAAACCCCATTGGATCTGGACCAAACACAATGATTGAGTTTCATCCTGACATGGGGGTCATCTACAGTCAAACCCCATTGGTTCTGGACCAAACGCAATGATTGAGTTTCATTCTGACATGGGGGTCAACTACAGTCAAACCCCATTGGTTCTGGACCAAACGCAATGATTGAGTTTCATCCTGACATGGGGGTCAACTACAGTCAAACCCCATTGGTTCTGGACCAAACGCAATGATGTTTGAGTTTCATCCTGACATGGGGGTCAACTACAGTCAAACCCCATTGGTTCTGGACCAAACGCAATGATGTTTGAGTTTCATCCTGACATGGGGGTCAACTACAGTCAAACCCCATTGGATCTGGACCAAACGCAATGATGTTTGAGTTTCAACCTGACATGGGGGTCAACTACAGTCAAACCCCATTGGTTCTGGACCAAACACAATGATGTTTGAGTTTCATCCTGACATGGGGGTCAACTACAGTCAAACCCCATTGGATCTGGACCAAACGCAATGATGTTTGAGTTTCATCCTGACATGGGGGTCAACTACAGTCAAACCCCATTGGTTCTGGACCAAACACAATGATGTTTGAGTTTCATCCTGACATGGGGGTCAACTACAGTCAAACCCCATTGGTTCTGGACCAAACACAATGATTCAGTTTCATCCTGACATGGGGGTCAACTACAGTCAAACCCCATTGGTTCTGGACCAAACGCAATGATGTTTGAGTTTCATCCTGACATGGGGGTCAACTACAGTCAAACCCCATTGGTTCTGGACCAAACACAATGTTTCAGTTTCATCCTGACATGGGGGTCAACTACAGTCAAACCCCATTGGTTCTGGACCAAACGCAATGATTGAGTTTCATCCTGACATGGAGGTGTATTTTGTTTTTGGGGTGGGTGTGTTCTGACCTCAATGATGTGTGTTTCTCCCAGCTGAAGATTGTTAAAGCTGGCGGCGTAGTCTCCATTCAGATTCATCAGGTCCTCATGACTGCCCTGCTCTGTGATGCTGCCGTCACGCATGAAGATCACCTCATCACAGTCCACTAGATACTAGTAACAGAAACAGGACAGGGTTTTGGGAAGCCGGATTAAAAATTAATATCCAGTACTTTTGACATTATAATACCTGGAGCTGGTGAGTGACAAAGATGATGGTCTTGCCACGCAGATGTTTTCTAATGGCGTTGTTGAAGATGTGATTTCCAACATGGGCATCCAGAGCACTTAAAGGGTCATCGAAAATGTAAATATCCCTGTTGCTGTATAGAGCTCGAGCCAGGCTTACTCGCTGACGCTGCCCTCCGCTCAGGTTAGCACCACGTTCTCCAATCTGACAAAGGGAATCACGCCATGTATTAAAGACATGCCTTTATTTTAAGGGGAATTTATTGTTTGATCAAATCATTATTATTGTAGTAGTAGCTCAGTGCACACTGTACAATTTTGGCATCTAAACTAATTTCTGCAATCACAAAGGATTTCTGTCATAGAATAAAACTGTTCAATCTTCTACAGTGTGAAAGTTTTCCATTACATAGTATTATTTTCCATTATATTTCCCAATATTTGTCCAAAATTGTTGTTAATACACATCACTTCACTTGTGAAACTGTATTTATGTGCTCTGAATAAACTCTATACTTCATATAGAGGAAATTATAATATAGATTGCACTCTTTTTTTCCTTTTGTGCAGCTTTTTTTAACCAAACACTTAATTTATGCTAGATTTCCATCCAAAGTTGATCATTTAATTTATGCACAAAATTGGAATATCGCATAAAACATTTGCGAACAAGCACCGTTTCCATCCAACGAGTCGAAAATCGTCACTTCCTGGTAAACGGTCACTAAATAGCCTATAGAAAACTAGGATAAGCTACGGATTATAATAAATGTAATATATGAAAAATGAGTTGCGCCTCAGAGCGAACAGAGGAAACAAATATTGTCATTGCTTTCAAAGGTGAATGCTGCTGTTTGTGAACGCAGTCGTGTTCGACAATTATACAGAAATACTTAGCTCAGGGTTTTCAGAACGACCATAACATTTCAGACGCTGTGGAACGAGATCAGTCTGCTGCTAGTCAAGTTATTCCGTCTCATAGTGCAAAGTCATATTAATTTTTTTAATGCGCTTGGAGGAATTTATTCGCAAAATGCATTTCCATCTCCCATAATTCGCTTTAATCATTTTTCGCATAAGTCAAAACCACCCCAAGCGAGCGTAAAAAAATTTCCCCAAAATTAAGGTATTTTTATTCGAAATTTGGCGTTTCCATCACTCGTTTCTCCTGCGATACTTCAAAATGCGCATTAAAACAGGATGATGGAAACATAGCTATAGTGTTCATTCTTGAAGTGAACATTTGCCGGTACACCAGTGATTAGATTGACTGTTTTGGACTGCTGTCTTGAACATAAGAATTCGGAAACCGACTGTGTGTGTCAATCGTGCAGTGCAGGCTTATGAGTATCTGCTGATTATTATAAATACTTAAAAACATTTTTATTTCATGTTGACTTGGATAAAAATCCATATAATATTTATTTGTTAACATAGAAATACCGTGATGGCAATGACACAAAGATCAATCGTATCACACTTAGCCAGTAAAGACCAAGACAATGATTTTTTTTAATATTGATACTTAAGTGCATGAATTTTGTGGCCAAAAATAATATACATTTGTAATTTTCAACGTGTGAAGACACACTAACAGTAACCGCTCTAGAAAGAAAAGGGAAATAAACACTGGTAAAGGTCAGAAGCACGTGAAATATTGAAACACTTCTACTCCGGTCTCACAGAATTGAAGCCTTTCTGCCTTTCCTTTGCTCCGAACTGCTCACGGTCTCTTACCCCGCTGCCCTGTTTGATCCAGTAGCTGAGCCACCAGTTGCTGAAGGCTGTGCTGCCCACATTGAGAACAAAGAGGGCCAGGATGAAGAGGAAGACAGACCACCCTCCTAAAGCCTGGATGTACACTTTGTACACCTCCCAGGGCACCGAGCCCTTCCCCCTCTCTTCCACCTGCATCAGCTGACCTAAAAGAAAACAGACAGCAGTGAGGCGAAGCAGAAGGTAAAGCACGACGAGTCAAGTACAGCCGAATGTAACGTACTGTGTTTAGCATACTCGTACTTACCATCATCCTGGTTGGCTGATTTTTCTTTTTTGACAGATCCTGACTTGTTGCTCTCCAATGGTTTCTTCAGGGAATTCCCAGATTTCTTATTCGGAGCCTGAGACGACACAAAACCACAGATTTGAAAGCTCCACCGTGGCTTCAATCTCATTTGTGCATATGCAAGAAACATGCAATGACGTGCAAGAACCGATGGTGCTGTTAAAAAAGAGCTGCGTATACATTCAAAACTTCTCCTTTTGTATTTGGTGCAAGCAATCAAGTCATGCGGGTTTGGAACAACAAGAGGAAAATGATGATGATGGGTGAACTGTATCTGAACTGTTTGACCATCTTCTCTATTTCATCTGTTTAGAAACAAAACACATGAACTTAAGGGATAATCCACCCATTTAACAAACCCTTGTGTTACTCAAGACCTTTCTTTATTTTGTAGACCACAAATAAAGATATTCTGTAGAATGTTTTAGATGTTTTGTCAAATTAATTAATCCAAACTGTATAATCCAAGTCTTCAAGCAACATGATCGGTTTAGATGAACAGATAAAAAAATAAAAGTCTTTATTCCTTGAACCTCATGTCAACTACAGTCAAACCCCATTGGTTCTGGATCAAACGCAATGATGTTTGAGTTTCATCCTGACATGGGGGTCAACTACAGTCAAACCCCATTGGTTCTGGACCAAACGCAATGATGTTTGAGTTTCATCCTGACATAGGGGTCAACTACAGTCAAACCCCATTGGTTCTGGACCAAACGCAATGATGTTTGAGTTTCATCCTGACATGGGGGTCAACTACAGTCAAACCCCATTGGTTCTGGACCAAACGCAATGATGTTTGAGTCTTATCCTGACATGGGGGTCAACTACAGTCAAACCCCATTGGTTCTGGACCAAACGCAATGTTTGAGTTTCATCCTGACATGGGGGTCAACTACAGTCAAACCCCATTGGTTCTGAACCAAACGCAATGATGTTTGAGTTTCATCCTGACATGGGGGTCAACTACAGTCAAACCCCATTGGTTCTGGACCAAACGCAATGATGTTCGAGTTTCATCCTGACATGGGGGTCAACTACAGTCAAACCCCATTGGTTCTGAACCAAACGCAATGATGTTTGAGTTTCATCCTGACATGGGGGTCAACTACAGTCAAACCCCATTGGTTCTGGACCAAACGCAATGATGTTTGAGTTTCATCCTGACATGGGGGTCAACTACAGTCAAACCCCATTGGTTCTGGACCAAACGCAATGATGTTTGAGTTTCATCCTGACATGGGGGTCAACCACAGTCAAACCCCATTGGTTCTGGACCAAACGCAATGATGTTTGAGTTTCATCCTGACATAGGGGTCAACTACAGTCAAACCCCATTGGTTCTGGACCAAACGCAATGATGTTTGAGTTTCATCCTGACATGGGGGTCAACTACAGTCAAACCCCATTGGTTCTGGACCAAACACAATGATGTTTGAGTCTTATCCTGACATGGGGGTCAACTACAGTCAAACCCCATTGGTTCTGGACCAAACGCAATGTTTGAGTTTCATCCTGACATGGGGGTCAACTACAGTCAAACCCCATTGGTTCTGAACCAAACGCAATGATGTTTGAGTTTCATCCTGACATGGGGGTCAACTACAGTCAAACCCCATTGGTTCTGGACCAAACGCAATGATGTTTGAGTTTCATCCTGACATGGGGGTCAACTACAGTCAAACCCCATTGGTTCTGAACCAAACGCAATGATGTTTGAGTTTCATCCTGACATGGGGGTCAACTACAGTCAAACCCCATTGGTTCTGGACCAAACGCAATGATGTTTGAGTTTCATCCTGACATGGGGGTCAACTACAGTCAAACCCCATTGGTTCTGGACCAAACGCAATGATGTTTGAGTTTCATCCTGACATGGGGGTCAACCACAGTCAAACCCCATTGGTTCTGGACCAAACGCAATGATGTTTGAGTTTCATCCTGACATGGGGGTCAACTACAGTCAAACCCCATTGGTTCTGGACCAAACGCAATGATTGAGTTTCATCCTGACATGGGGGTCAACTACAGTCAAACCCCATTGGTTCTGAACCAAACGCAATGATGATTGAGTTTCATCCTGACATGGGGGTCAACTACAGTCAAACCCCATTGGTTCTGGACCAAACGCAATGATGTTTGAGTTTCATCCTGACATGGGGGTCAACTACAGTCAAACCCCATTGGTTCTGAACCAAACGCAATGATGTTTGAGTTTCATCCTGACATGGGGGTCAACTACAGTCAAACCCCATTGGTTCTGGACCAAACGCAATGATGTTTGAGTTTCATCCTGACATGGGGGTCAACTACAGTCAAACCCCATTGGTTCTGGACCAAACGCAATGATGTTTGAGTTTCATCCTGACATGGGGGTCAACCACAGTCAAACCCCATTGGTTCTGGACCAAACGCAATGATGTTTGAGTTTCATCCTGACATGGGGGTCAACTACAGTCAAACCCCATTGGTTCTGGACCAAACGCAATGATTGAGTTTCATCCTGACATGGGGGTCAACTACAGTCAAACCCCATTGGTTCTGAACCAAACGCAATGATGATTGAGTTTCATCCTGACATGGGGGTCAACTACAGTCAAACCCCATTGGTTCTGAACCAAACGCAATGTTTGAGTTTCATCCTGACATGGGGGTCAACTACAGTCAAACCCCATTGGTTCTGGACCAAACGCAATGATGTTTGAGTTTCATCCTGACATGGGGGTCAACTACAGTCAAACCCCATTGGTTCTGGACCAAACGCAATGTTTGAGTTTCATCCTGACATGGGGGTCAACTACAGTCAAACCCCATTGGTTCTGGACCAAACGCAATGATGTTTGAGTTTCATCCTGACATGGGGGTCAACTACAGTCAAACCCCATTGGTTCTGAACCAAACGCAATGATGTTTGAGTTTCATCCTGACATGGGGGTCAACTACAGTCAAACCCCATTGGTTCTGGACCAAACGCAATGTTTGAGTTTCATCCTGACATGGGGGTGTATTTTGTTTTTTTGGCTGGGTGTGTTCTGACCTCAATGATGTGTGTTTCTCCCAGCTGAAGGTTGTTAAAGCTGGCGGCGTAGTCTCCATTCAGATTCATTAGGTCCTCATGACTGCCCTGCTCTGTGATGCTGCCGTCACGCATGAAGATCACCTCATCACAGTCCACTAGATACTAATAACAGAAACAGGACAGGGTTTTGGGAAGCCGGATTAAAAATTAATATCCAGTGCTTTTGACATTATAATACCTGGAGCTGGTGAGTGACAAAGATGATGGTCTTGCCACGCAGATGTTTTCTAATGGCGTTGTTGAAGATGTGATTTCCGACATGGGCATCCAGAGCACTTAAAGGGTCATCGAAAATGTAAATATCCCTGTTGCTGTATAGAGCTCGAGCCAGGCTTACTCGCTGACGCTGCCCTCCGCTCAGGTTAGCACCACGTTCTCCAATCTGACAAAGGGAATCACGCCATGTATTAAAGACATGCCTTTATTTTAAGGGGAATTCATTGTTTGATCAAATCATTATTATTGTAGTAGTAGCTCAGTGCACACTGTACAATTTTGGCATCTAAACTAATTTCTGCAATCACAAAGGATTTCTGTCATAGAATAAAACTATGTTCAATCTTCTACAGTGTGAACGTTTTCCATTACATAATATTATTTTCCATTATATTACCCAATATTTGTCCAAAATTGTTGTTAATATACATCACTTCACTTGTGAAACTGTATTTATGTGCTCTGAATAAACTCTATACTTCATATAGAGGAAACGATAATATAGATTGCACTCTTTTTTTCCTTTTGTGCTGCTTTTTTTAACCAAACACTTAATTTATGCTAGATTTCCATCCAAAGTTGATCATTTAATTTATGCACAAAATTGGAATATCGCATAAAACATTTGCGAACAAGCACCGTTTCCATCCAACGAGTCGAAAATCGTCACTTCCTGGTAAACGGTCACTAAATAGCCTATAGAAAACTAGGATAAGCTACGGATTATAATAGTTTTCATATATGAAAAATGAGTTGCACCTCAGAGCGAGCAGAGGAAACAAATGCTGCCATTGCTTTCGGAGGCGAATGCTGCTGTTTGGGAACGCAGTCGTGTTAGACAATTATACAGAAATACTTTGCTCAGGGTTTTCAGAACGACCATAACATTTCAGATGTTCAGTCTGCTGCTAGTCAAGTTATTCCGTCTCATAGTGCAAAGTCACATTAATTTTTTTAATGCGCTTGGAGGAATTTATTGGCAAAATGCATTTCCATCTCCCATTATTCACATTAATCCTTTTTCGCATAAGTCAAAACCACCCCAAGCAAGCGTAAAAAAAATTTCCCCGAAATTAAGGTATTTTTATTCGAAATGTGGCGTTTCCATCACTCGTTTCTCATGCGATACTTCAAAACGTGCATTAAAACAGGATGATGGAAACATAGCTATAGTGTTCATTCTTGAAGTGAACATTTGCCGGTACACCAGTGATTAGATTGACTGTTTTGGACTGCTGTCTTGAACATAAGAATGCGGAAACCGACTGTGTGTCAATCGTGCAGTGCAGGCTTATGAGTATCTGCTGATTTTTGTGTAGGATGGGTTACCTCGGTCAGGTCAGCATTAGGGAGGATGGCCAAGTCTAGTCTCAAGCAGCAAGCACTCAGAATTGCCTGATACCTGCATGAGACAGGAGAATAAAATATCCTGCATTAAAAACCACAAATGCTTACTCTTAATATATCAAGGTGTCATTACAGTTATACATATATCAAGCAGTGGAGGCTATTCAATGACAAAGCACTTAAGTGTTCAAGGTCATGTTAACTTTGTGCTGAGTCACATTCACCAATCTGCTTGCAGCCTTGTTTCACTTGCTCCTTCACACATACTCAAACACATTACACTGATGTAATGCAGCCGTTTGGCAAACCAAAAAACTACTGACGTGTCCAGTATTAAGGCCCCTAGATGCTCGTAATTTTGAAGAATGTTTGTTCATAATTTGAACCACATCAGGTCAAAAATCCTGATCGGAGCACCCCTGCATCTAATAGATGTAGCCTTCAGCATAGACAAAGGACAGATGCTCTGCGTTATGCTTCAAATCAGACAAATCGCTCACCTGTCCAAGAATGGCAGAGATGAGAGATGTTTTACCACTTCCCACGCTGCCACAGACACCGACCAGCTTCCCCTGAAGACTCAAACACAGAAATGATTATTAGCATGGCTTGTCTTTGTTATCTCTACCATTACCAAGTTAGCATTGAGAAAGGCGAAGACCTTTTGTATGGAGAGATCGATGCAGTGAAGAGTTCTCTGCAGCCGTTGGCTAATGGTCGGCACTTGAAGGGTTTGATCTTCATGACTGGATGCCATGTCTGCAGACACATCATTCAACAGCTGGCCATGCGTTTCCTCTTCCAGCATCCCGTGATGTTTTGGGTCGTCACGCTGCCGGCGCTTCTTGCGACAGCCTCTCATGCCCAGGCCTACATAGGGTGTACCGCGGGGCGTAGGCTGGGCGCTGTGACCGCCCGTCTCCCAAGCCAAACTGGCACCGGTCATCTCTATCGCGACGGAAGGATTGCTCGGCAGCTCACGGATCATCTTGACCTCGGCCATCAGTAACAAACTCTGGAGGAAGATGAAGAAACAGATTGAAGGAACTCGTCTCACAGAACAATCATTATCATTTACAGGTGCTAAATTTAACAGAGTACACAGTTTGTCTTTTTTCTAGCTATTAAATCATTTCATTTGTCTTAGGATGTCTGCATGATCATTCTGCATGACTTCGAGTGCTGCAGAAATAATGTATTATTGTAGGCCATATCCTGTAGTGAGTATTTTAGCCCTTCTGGTTCAATTGTCAATGGGTTTTTGCTTAAATGCCTGAAATGAGGTAACATTTAATAAGCACATGTTTTTTTTGTGTGATTCTACAACATACTTCAATAATACTTATCTGTGAGATTTGTAAAGCTTTTACTCGTCTTAAAAAAGTGGCGGTTAAAAGTGGATAATTATGACTACAGAGGCTGTCCGGGGCATCAAACGTCCTAAAAGCTAAACTCATCTACTCGCTAGTTGCTTTCACAGCCTCATTGTGTTTGTGTAATTACACTCTTCCAAACTATTCCTAAACATACAGGGAAAGTGTTTTTAAATAGACTAAAAGTCATTGACGCTGCCGCTGAAGTCATGCATCTGTTGCGTAGTTCATTTTTAGCCTACGTTTAGCTTTTTACTCCTGGCGATTGTATTTAGGATTCAAAATCCAAGTTGCTTTCATTTATGAAGGTTATCATGCTGAACAGAACATGTAAGAATCATAAAACTTCTGTTGGTCAGCTTATCTTATAAAACAATCCGAAAGCCAATGAAAAAAATCCTATTGTTTTTATTCTTAAAGGGTTTATAGGAGAAAAGTAGAAAAGTCATATTTTATGCAGCACTCTACAGTTACATGTGTGATGCTGGCACACAAATCAAAACACAGAGAGTCTGGTCCAGATGCATGAACAGGGACGCTGCGATGGTTTCCAGGCCTCGGTAAAAATATGTCCTGGGCTCCTAATCCCTCACCGGGCCCTTGGTATCGTCCTAATCTTCCCGCCGTTATAGTGTCCCTGTCTGAGCATCACGAACTCATGTTTAAGAAGTCTTATGTATCACTAACAGCACTAAACAGGCCTTTTCTTCAGTTCTAAGCACAAATAAAACACGTTTTCTCTTGCTTGTACCATGTTTTACTCCTTGTCAGATCCACTTCCATTTTCTTATTCTAACATCTTCCTAAAATTGTCCTTTTATGATGGTATCTCCAACACTTTTGATGTGCAGTTTCATTGAAGTGTGATGTAAGCGATGTAAAAGGACTTTATGTGATTTTTTTCATCTGTCACTGAAGTCAGAAATGAAGATATATAATCTACTGGATTAGTTGAAGGATAGAAGTAAGCTGGATGGCAACTGGAGCTTTTCAATATGGCACCAAGAACAGCCCTATTCCCATTTTATTCGGTCAATTCCCCAAGATCATCCATCTGGACCATATCAACCACACCTCAATGATAACACTTGCTCCAATACCATGATTTACAGGAACAGGGTCCCTATGAGAACATCATGCAAAATACACACTGCCAGACTTCACAAAGGTAGAAGTAACTATCGGGAGAAAGAAGGAGAGAAAGCTCACCTTAAACCTATCAATGGCGACAGATGCCTCTGACAGAGATTTGACAGAAAATGGGGTGACCTTTAAGGCAAAGGTCATGGCATTGAAAACAGTGACGACAGTGAATGCCTGGAAAAAAGAAATGAAGCTGAGTCAGTGCATGAGAACATTAATACTGTGTTATACCCGACACCTCCAAACAAGCAATGTAACCCTACCTGTGCAGCAGTAAGGTCATAACCTAGCAACATGTGGGTGGAGAATGTGGCCACACTGGCAATCACCACGACGATAGGTGCCACGCCGACTGTAATGCTCTGAAAATATCCGGTTTGCTCCAGAATGTGACGCTCCTCGTCTCTAATTCCTGTTAGATGGAACGCAATAAGCCACAACATTTGCATAGAAATAGGCCAAAGCAGACTACTATCATTAACTAAAACCTAAAACATTTTCATTACTTTAAATAAAAAATTTATATTTAAGAAAAATTATTTCAGCTAGTCGCCAAACAACATTTAGTTTGAGTTGAATTGTAGTATTAAAACAACTAAAACTGAACCAAAACTAAAAGCTAAAACTTTATAAATACTATATATAAACACAAACACATTTAAAAAATAATGAATGAATGAATGAAGCATTTATATAGCGCTTTGTATATTGCTGTACACCCAAAGCGCTTTACAATCGTGGGGGGGGGGGGGTCTCTCCTCAACCACCACCAGTGTGCAGCATCCACTTGGATCCAATCACCACACACCAGCTACAGGTGGAGAGGAGAGAGAGTCATAGAGACAATCAAGTGTACGCGCTCACCACACACCAGCTACAGGTGGAGAGGAGAGAGAGAGATAGAGCCAATCAAGTGTATGCGCTCACCACACACCAGCTACAGGTGGAGAGGAGAGAGTCATAGAGCCAATCAAGTGTATGCTCTCACCACACACCAGCTACAGGTGGAAAGGAGAGAGAGTCATAGAGCCAATCAAGTGTATGCTCTCACCACACACCAGCTACAGGTGGAGAGGAGAGAGAGTCATAGAGCCAATCAAGTGTATGCTCTCACCACATACCAGCTACAGGTGGAGAGGAGAGAGAGTCATAGAGCCAATCAAGTGCATGCGGTCACCACACACCAGCTACAGGTGGAGAGGAGAGAGAGTCATAGAGCCAATCAAGTGCATGCGGTCACCACACACCAGCTACAGGTGGAGAGGAGAGAGAGTCATAGAGCCAATCAAGTGCATGCGGTCACCACACACCAGCTACAGGTGGAGAGGAGAGAGAGTCATAGAGCCAATCAAGTGCATGCGGTCACCACACACCAGCTACAGGTGGAGAGGAGAGAGAGACATAGAGCCAATCAAGTGCATGCTCTCACCACATACCAGCTACAGGTGGAGAGGAGAGAGAGTCATAGAGCCAATCAAGTGCATGCTCTCACCACACACCAGCTACAGGTGGAGAGAGAGAGAGTCATAGAGCCAATCAAGTGCATGCTCTCACCACATACCAGCTACAGGTGGAGAGGAGAGAGAGTCATAGAGCCAATCAAGTGCATGCGGTCACCACACACCAGCTACAGGTGGAGAGGAGAGAGAGTCATAGAGCCAATCAAGTGGATGCACTCACCACACACCAGCTACAGGTGGAGAGGAGAGAGAGTCATAGAGCCAATCAAGTGGATGCACTCACCACACACCAGCTACAGGTGGAGAGGAGAGAGAGAGTCATAGAGACAATCAAGTGTACTCTCTCACCACACACCAGCTACAGGTGGAGAGGAGAGAGAGTCATAGAGCCAATCAAGTGTATGCGCTCACCACACACCAGCTACAGGTGGAGAGGAGAGAGAGTCATAGAGCCAATCAAGTGTATGCGCTCACCACACACCAGCTACAGGTGGAGAGGAGAGAGAGTCATAGAGCCAATCAAGTGTATGCGCTTCTGTGTTTTCACTCTCAGGAGAACATACTGAATTGGATGTTCATTAACAGTGAACCGTTGCTTAAGTATTTTAGAACTTTTGATTTTTTAGCGAATAACGAAAAAGAACTTTGCTGTGAGTACATCAGGGCCTTTACACTTTTATTTGGTGCTCACCTCTCTTCCTCCATTGCCTTGCCAAACAGGATATTGTCCCGGAAGGATGCATTGAGAATCCAGGCCTGTTGTGCCACATATGCAAAATCTCCATTTACAGCAACAGTCCCTTCTAAAAGAGTCATCTGGGATACACACAGAACAGGCATTAAAACAGATAAGAGGATTTCTGAACACGTCTAAATAGGGGTGCTGCGATGGATCGGTTACGGATCACAATCAGCCGATGGTCGCGTTGAGATGTTTGATCGGCGGTCTCTAAAAAGGCTGATCTAAAAAAACGATCTCAAGCAGATGACGCGCGTGCCGTGAGAGGATTGACAAGACATGCAGCGGCACCGTCTGACTCTGTCCAGTGCGGGTGAAATAACTATAATGCTGTACAATTCATATTGCCTCATTAAATAATTGAAATCATTTGAGAAGTTTCTGTGAGACATAATTTCACAAACAGCGCAAGAGCATCACCGTGCGCTCTCTCTCTCTCTCTTAAAATGTGCAAATGGCTTCAAATCACATCACGTCTGCACTATAAGCACGCTGCACAGTTGACACAGGAATTATCATTTGCACAATCGAGGCAGTGTCGCATGGTCACTAAAGTTTATAAATTGCATTTGTTTTTAATTCTTACCGACCGGGAAGAATATTTTTTTTTAAGGGGAATTCATTTTTTAGAATGAAATTCAGGCCCTGAATAAATGTCTAAAAATCTTGATTGGATCATCACTATAAATAATTCTACATGATAAAAAGATCGTGATCGGATCGACAGATACTGCGTTCTGTGATCGGCCTCAAAAATCCTGATCGGAGCACCCCTGCATCTAATAGATGTAGCCTTCAGCATAGACAAAGCACAGATGCTCTGCTTTATGCTTTAAATCAGACAAATCGCTCACCTGTCCAAGAATGGCAGAGATGAGAGATGTTTTACCACTTCCCACGCTGCCACAGACACCGACCAGCTTCCCCTGAAGATTCAAACACAGAAATGATTATTAGCATGGCTTGTCTTTGTTATCTCTACCATTACCAAGTTAGCATTGAGAAAGGCGAAGACCTTTTGAATGGAGAGATCGATGCAGTGAAGAGTTCTCTGCAGCCGTTGGCTAATGGTCGGCACTTGAAGGGTTTGATCTTCATGACTGGATGCCATGTCTGCAGACACATCATTCAACAGCTGGCCATGCGTTTCCTCTTCCAGCATCCCGTGATGTTTTGGGTCGTCACGCTGCCGGCGCTTCTTGCGACAGCCTCTCATGCCCAGGCCTACATAGGGTGTACCGCGGGGCGTTGGCTGGGCGCTGTGACCGCCCGTCTCCCAAGCCAAACTGGCACCGGTCATCTCTATCGCGACGGAAGGATTGCTCGGCAGCTCACGGATCATCTTGACCTCGGCCATCAGTAACAAACTCTGGAGGAAGATGAAGAAACAGATTGAAGGAACTCGTCTCACAGAACAATCATTTCATTTACAGGTGCTAAATTTAACAGAGTACACAGTTTGTCTTTTTTCTAGCTATTAAATCATTTCATTTGTCTTAGGATGTCTGCATGATCATTCTGCATGACTTCGAGTGCTGCAGAAATAATGTATTATTGTAGGCCAAATCCTGGAGTGAGTATTTTAGCCCTTCTGGTTCAATTGTCAATGGGTTTTTGCTTAAATGCCTGAAATGAGGTAACATTTAATAAGCACATGTTTTTTTTGTGTGATTCTACAACATACTTCAATAATACTTATCTGTGAGATTTGTAAAGCTTTTACTTGTCTTAAAAAAGTGGCAGTTAAAAGTGGATAATTATGACTACAGAGGCTGTCCGGGGCATCAAACGTCCTAAAAGCTAAACTCATCTACTCACATTGTGTTTGTGTAATTACACTCTTCCAAACTATTCCTAAACATTCAGGGAAAGTGTTTTTAAATAGACTAAAAGTCATTGACGCTGCCGCTGAAGTCATGCATCTGTGGCGTAGTTCATTTTTAGCTTTTTACTCCTGGCGATTGTATTTAGGATTCAAAATCCAAGTTGCTTTCATTTATGAAGGTTATCATGCTGAACAGAACATGTAAGAATCATAAAACTTCTGTTGGTCAGCTTATCTTATAAAACAATCCGAAAGCCAATGAAAAAAATCCTATTGTTTTTATTCTTAAAGGATTTATAGGAGAAAAGTAGAAAAGTCATATTTTATGCAGCACTCTACAGTTACATGTGTGATGCTGGCACACAAATCAAAACACAGAGAGTCTGGTCCAGGTGCATGAACAGGGACGCCGCGATGGTTTCCAGGCCTCGGTAAAAATGCATCCTGGGCCCCTAATCCCTCACCGGGCCCTTGGTATCGTCCTAATCTTCCCGCCGTTATGGTGCCCCTGTCTGAGCAACACGAACTCGTGTTTAAGAAGTCTTATGTATCACTAACAGCACTAAACAGGCCTTTTCTTCAGTTCTAAGCACAAATAAAACACGTTTTCTCTTGCTTTTACCATGTTTTACTCCTTGTCAGATCCACTTCCATTTTCTTATTCTAACATCTTCCTAAAATTGTCCTTTTATGATGGTATCTCCAACACTTTTGATGTGCAGTTTCATTGAAGTGTGATGTAAGCGATGTAAAAGGACTTTATGTGAAGTCAGAAATGAAGATATATAATCTACTGGATTAGTTGAAGGATAGAAGTAAGCTGGATGGCAACTGGAGCTTTTCAATATGGCACCAAGAACAGCCCTATTCCCATCTTATTCGGTCAATTCCCCAAGATCATCCATCTGGACCATATCAAACACACCTCAATGATAACACTTGCTCCAATACCTTGATTTACAGGAACAGGGTCCCTATGAGAACAGCATGCAAAATACACACTGCCAGACTTGACAAAGGTAGAAGTAACTATCGGGAGAAAGAAGGAGAGAAAGCTCACCTTAAACCTATCAATGGCGACAGATGCCTCTGACAGAGATTTGACAGAAAATGGGGTGACCTTTAAGGCAAAGGTCATGGCATTGAAAACAGTGACGACAGTGAATGCCTGGAAAAAAGAAATGAAGCGGAGTCAGTGCATGAGAACATTAATACTGTGTTATACCCGACACCTCCAAACAAGCAATGTAACCCTACCTGTGCAGCAGTAAGGTCATAACCTAGCAACATGTGGGTGGAGAATGTGGCCACACTGGCAATCACCACAACGATAGGTGCCACGCCGACTGTAATGCTCTGAAAATATCCGGTTTGCTCCAGAATGTGACGCTCCTCGTCTCTAATTCCTGTTAGATGGAGCACAATAAGCCACAACATTTGCATAGAAATAGGCCAAAGCAGACTACTATCATTAACTAAGACCTTAAACATTTTCATTACTTTAAATAAAAATTTAATATTTAAGAAAAATTATTTCAGCTAGTCGCCAAACAACATTCAGTTTGAGTTGAATTGTAGTATTAAAACAACTAAAACTGAACCAAAACTAAAAGCTAAAACTTTATAAATACTTCATATAAACACAAACACATTTAAAAAATAATGAATGAATGAATGAAGCATTTATATAGCGCTTTGTGTATTGCTGTACACCCAAAGCACTTTACAATCGTGGGGGGGGGGGGGTCTCTCCTCAACCACCACCAGTGTGCAGCATCCACTTGGATCCACTCACCACACACCAGCTACAGGTGGAGAGGAGAGAGAGTCATAGAGACAATCAAGTGTATGCGCTCACCACACACCAGCTACAGGTGGAGAGGAGAGAGAGTCATAGAGCCAATCAAGTGTATGCTCTCACCACACACCAGCTACAGGTGGAGAGGAGAGAGAGTCATAGAGACAATCAAGTGTATGCGCTCACCACACACCAGCTACAGGTGGAGAGAAGAGAGAGTCATAGCGCCAATCAAGTGTATGCTCTCACCACACACCAGCTACAGGTGGAGAGGAGAGAGAGTCATAGAGACAATCAAGTGTATGCTCTCACCACACACCAGCTACAGGTGGAGAGAAGAGAGAGTCATAGAGCCAATCAAGTGTATGCGCTCACCACACACCAGCTACAGGTGGAGAGGAGAGAGAGACATAGAGACAATCAAGTGTATGCCCTCACCACACACCAGCTACAGGTGGAGAGGAGAGAGAGTCATATAGAGCCAATCAAGTGTATGCGCTCACCACGTACCAGCTACAGGTGGAGAGGAGAGAGAGTCATAGAGCCAATCAAGTGTATGCGCTCACCACACACCAGCTACAGGTGGAGAGGAGAGAGAGTCATAGAGACAATCAAGTGTATGCGCTCACCACACACCAGCTACAGGTGGAGAGGAGAGAGAGTCATAGAGTCAATCAAGTGTATGCTCTCACCACACACCAGCTACAGGTGGAGAGGAGAGAGAGTCATAGAGACAATCAAGTGTATGGTCTCACCACACACCAGCTACAGGTGGAGAGGAGAGAGAGTCATAGAGACAATCAAGTGTATGCTCTCACCACACACCAGCTACAAGAGGAGAGGAGAGAGAGTCATAGAGCCAATCAAGTGTATGCGCTCACCACACACCAGCTACAGGTGGAGAGGAGAGAGAGTCATAGAGCCAATCAAGTGTATGCTCTCACCACACACCAGCTACAGGTGGATAGGAGAGAGAGTCATAGAGCCAATCAAGTGTACGCGCTCACCACACACCAGCTACAGGTGGAGAGGAGAGAGAGTCATAGAGCCAATCAAGTGTACGCGCTCACCACACACCAGCTACAGGAGGAGAGGAGAGAGAGTCATAGAGCCAATCAAGTGTATGCGCTCACCACACACCAGCTACAGGTGGAGAGGAGAGAGAGTCATAGAGCCAATCAAGTGTATGCTCTCACCACACACCAGCTACAGATGAAGAGGAGAGAGAGTCATATAGCCAGGATTATTAGGAGGCCACGATTGACAAGGGCCAGTGGAGGGAATTTGGCCAGGACACCAGGGTTAAACCCCTACTCTTTAGGAGAAGTGTCATGGGATTTTTAATGACCCCAGAGAGTCAGGACTTTGGTTTAACATCTTATCCGAAAGATGGGATTAATGAAATTAAATAAAAATGAAAAATGCATACAACTAAATTTCTAAAATAAACATCAAACTACATTAGTTTGAGTAATCCTAAAAAAAACACGTTCTACAAAAACAACTTACTTCGCACAGCTTGAGAGAAGGCCTTAACCCAGGCATACATCTTAATGAACTTGATGTAGTTCAAAATCTCATTCATCTTTTGAACGCGCTGGTCAGTCACGGCTACTCCCTTCCTCCTGAAGTACGCCGTCAGCCTGGAGCTAAACATCTACAGGAAAAACACTGCCATTACAACAGGAACTCCCATTGACAATGCAACACAAAGCCTGAACGAAAAATTCACCATAGTGGGGTAGAAGAGGATGAATACAGCAGAGCCCAGCAGAGATGTCGGCCCCAACACAGATAAGTTGTACACCATTCCCAGCACGGCCACCAGGGGCCCTCCGGCCAGCAGGCTGCCCATGGCAGCGGCTTCAAACATGCGCTGCCCGTCACTCGAACACATATTGATCAGCTAAAGAGAAAAACGACACGTACGTCAGCAAGATGTGCAAGATATACCGTAGACTACCATTAAATATATGCAGACATCACCTTCTTTAGATATTTTCCTTCACTCTTCATCTCTTCACCAATCAACACCCTAGGATATCTGCTCCTAACCTTCCTAAATGTCCAATTAATTAATCCAAAACTCCTCACCCGCCCAATCTCAATACCGTACCTCTCCCATGCTCTTCTCCCGAAGGCTGCGCAGACGCAGTATCTTGTGGAAGGCCATGGTCAGGATGGCTCCACGCAGACGGGTGCCAGTGCGGTAGTTGAGCCCCCAGGTGAGGGCGAGGGACCAGGAGCGAATCAGCTCGGTGGCCAAGAGGCCCAGCACCAGCAGCAGGCCGTAGGGTAGGTCGGGTTCGCTCATCTGCGTGTACTCCAGCAACCGCCCAACCACAAACGCCTGCGGAGAGGGAGGACGAGCAAGGGGCGACAGGACACAGCAGGCATGATTGAGGATACAAACATAGCACTGCGACATTTACACTTCATGACCTTCCTCATCATAAAACATCTGATTACAGCGTTGGGCAGAGAAATGTAAAGGGATAC
Organism: Schizopygopsis pylzovi; assembly: GCA_027422435.1. Classification (NCBI taxonomy): domain Eukaryota; kingdom Metazoa; phylum Chordata; class Actinopteri; order Cypriniformes; family Cyprinidae; genus Schizopygopsis; species Schizopygopsis pylzovi. Next base: position 30,770,076 of record CM049824.1, on the reverse strand, counting down.
AGATCATTGTATGCTACATGTGGGGCTTCATCATAAAATGCACGGCTTCTAATCATTGGAGACAGTGAGGGAGCGGCAACGTCTACTTAGAGATAATGTCAGCCTGTGTTCTAATAGTTCGTTACCTTATGCGGCCCTTTTCTCTAGCCTTCGGAAAAGAACAAGAGAGACAATGAAACTGTACCGACAGTACCATCTGTGCGGGAGACAAAGCAATGTGACATAATCATGGACATAATGCCCCTTGTTTGTGGATTCAAATACTTTTTTTTTTTACCTAGTCACACCAGGTTGGGGTACAGGATGGAGATGTACATTTGTTTTAACACCTGAAAATGAATATCAGTTTAATTAGTAGCAGAGTGTTTGGAAGCACAAAACACAGAAAACTTCAACAGCCGACAGTTCAAGAAAGTAATCCAAGCACACACATTCACGCACACACTCACGCACGCCGTTCTCATGCACATACGCAGTCAAGGATATGCAGACATAAACTGGGAACAAGGGCAAACCCATGTGGTTGAACACAGCTGCTAGATTTTATTAAGGAAACCTTGAATATTTAACCTTGAAACTTGAAACATCAGCAATTTGAGGAAATAATGTACAAAGACGTTGCATGAAAAAAAACATGGATCAGGCAAATCAATACTTTGTTGTGAGGAAAAAAACAAAAAGACATTGTTGCACAAAATAAGGTCTTTCAGAGTCCATTTCCGAGTTGTCATCACTTAAAAGCTGTCCCATTTATTTTTAATTGAGGTTAGTGGGGCAGCGATCACCCTCTCTGAATGATCTTACAAGACCCATTTACACCGGACAGTTGCCCAAAAAAGTGTCCATGAAATTGGTCAAAAATCCAGCAATATATTGAGGACAAGAGGTGTGGGTCTGAACACGACCTGTACTCTCATGAATCTCTCAAATCTCATTTCAGTCCAAAACCCGGCAATATAAACCCCCCGCAAGTCCGTTTTCCGTTCGCAAAGGAGCCGGATTTTATCTGGAGAAGTCGGAATCAATTGTCCATCAGCATAAAATCTTGCCCACATACGTCATCGGACATACATTGCACAATCATTTGCCAACCAGTTGCCCAACCTTTCAGACATTTCTCGCTGGATCATTTCAATACACATGAGATGTGAATAATTACAGAGATCAAATAAGAGAAGGGAAACAGAAAGGAGAGAGTAGGCAAGAGAGAGAGAGAGAGAAACGGGCAGCAAACAGCATTAACTCTTGGTCCAGCCCTGCATAAGAAACATGCCCTTACCTCCCAGGAATCCTCACCGGCTCTGCCTGCCGTGTGCTCTCCCCGCAGGTTAAACGGACACCCTGTGGAGTCTAAAGAATAGCCTCTGTCACATGTCGCACACATGGGGACCCAGCGACCTCTGACCCCTAACCCCCCCCCGAAACCCACCTTCCTTTACAAACCACCCCCGACCTCAGTCATCAGAGCAAGGACAGGTATCTCTTCAAGGAGTTGCTAAATATAGACAACAGGGAGAGAAAGGCAGTTAATGATTAAACAATCTTTTGATAAGCCCGATTTTCTCCAATCGGTTGAAGGAGACAGAGCCTTGCTGTGTCGCCCATGGTGGGACAGTGACAGAAGCTCTCCTTGAAGAAAGTGTTAGCCTATCCTCCTGATCTAAGGAGACTTCTCTTTAGACTACGCTTGTGCTACATGCAATGCCCCTAAACTTAAGCTGTACCCCAAATCTAGCATTTCATAGTGGACCGTAAGAACAGAATACATTCTTATTATCTACCCGATAATAACACCACAGATATAAAACACCTGGTACCTGGAAAGCAAGAGACAAACAGAAACTTGCACAATCATAGAGCAGCAGTTTTTTGGACAGGTGTAATAAATTTGTTTCTGTTTTTGGAACTGAAACTCTCGGAACTGAAAATTATGACTAAGTTTAGAGTCATTTATCTTTAGCTTTATTGAAACTACAGGATGTTTATTATGAATAATATTTGGCCATAACTGACAGACATGCTTTAAAATAAAGTGCGTTATATCTACACAACTGGCAGCACCAAACAGAACCGATTCCCGGCCCAAACTCACGGTAACAGTGAGCAATCAGGTCGCGGAAGTAAAAACTCCATTCATTTTCTCCAGAGGGGAACTGATTTATATCGATAACTCATAAACCTTTAAGGACAGTCCTACTGTGTGCTACAAGGTTGTTAATTGATGGTAAATGTTTTTGTTGAAACCATCAGTTTGCATTATTTCACCTTGAGAGAATACGGTTTAAAATTGGGATTTCTGGTGGGAAAACTACATTACCCATAATGCTGTGCAAAATCCCTCCAATCAGAGAGTGGCAGTGAGCAAATCACAACAAAAGATCTTGCAGAGATTGGCCACTCCCATAAGGCACCACAAATAACCAATGAAATGGTCTCGCTATGCTGTCAAATACTTACATATTTGTGCGTGCATATATAACTTACCATATATTGTTTCTTTAGATAAAATGAATTGTGTTATAATTATTTAATATATTATTATTTTTGCAATGCTTAATGGGATTATAGTTCCTTTTGATTTTCAAACATTTTTTTTGCTTCACTTAAAAAATGTCAATGTTGTGATTCACCTCATAGCTTGTTGTTTTGGTTCGTGGCTTATAATGCTTTAAAAAATACTTTTTTGAAATCCCTATGGGAAAATTGAATGGAAAAAATACTTCTGGACCAACACTTCTGAAAAAAGTTGCCTGACCCTAATGCACTCTATGTTTGAGTTTATGTTATGTTGTTACATCCGGCAAAACTGAGCAGCTCAAATGGCTTGCAAATTCCTTTTGGTGCCGTTAATGGCGCAGATATGACATACTTTAATAACATCTAAATTAATAGAGTTTCCCCTATTTTTGAAAATAGAGTCAGACTATTCAGCAAAAAGCAGCAGACCAACTGTAATACTCGTTTGGTGTTGGCACAAGTCATCATTAAGGCACTTTAAAAATAGCACTAATGGTTAAGTTCATTGATCAAATGGTTTTGGGAGCCACACTGGAAACACCACAGAGGTAATGAAGATCCCTTCTGAGGCCCAGTGACAACGTAACACACCGTTCATTCCCCATCTGAACACTCACCTGAGCATTTGAGGGGGGGCAGGATTTGATAGGTGGGTCTATAAAGCTAATAGTACACAGAGAGAGCAAGAGCGAGAGAGAGAGATAGATTGAGGGAAAAGACACCAGAGAGACACACAGAGCTGAGATGGTGTTACTTACTGGGCCACTGAAGCCTGCCAGTTGAGTAACCATAAGGCAGAGGATGGACAGCAGCAGACGTGTGCGGCAAAAATGCCAGACCACACGACGAAGAGACGCCCCGTCCCCTCGTGATCTGATTTCTTCCTCCCACAGCCCGGCCAGCCTGTGGAAATTAGGTTTTGTTAACATGCAATGCATCTACCAATTACAACAGGCCTGGCTCCAGGTCCAAGAAGTTCCACTGTAACCCACTTGATTTGGACTTGAGCCATGCAAGTGCAATGGTATTATGTAACTATGAAACTACCATGGTTCAGCAATCATTCAGTATAGTATTTATGGTATCGGGACCATTTGACATACAGTTTTGTATGAGAAAGTTGCATCTGCCAGGCCTGAATTACATATATTTTAGTTGGATGAGTGCTTGATCATCATCAGTACTGACCGGCGACGATTGGCCTCACAACTCTCAAACTGCGACACGGCCCATATATCCTCCAGAAACAGCTGCCCCTTCTTATGGGCCAACAGCACCAGTGAGGTCAACCAGTTAAATGTCATAAAGGAGAAGAGGCCAGCGTTGTCCACTGGATGCTGATACCTGTGATGACACAACGAAAACAGGACAGGAGAAGAGACAAGAGATGTGGATTAGTCTCTAAGCTGCAGTATTTTAATTCAGTGCAATTTGGTTTATTTTATTAGGGCCACGTGTCCCATGTGCCTTTCTCAGGGACACGGTGTATGTCTCGTAAAACTGTGTCATTTGAGCTTAAATCACTGCACTGCGACATTTTAATAGGGATGGAATTTTACTGAAATGTGGCTTTTGTTCAAATTCAACAAAGATGTTTGTACTAGGGCTGGGTTGACATGCCTCCCATCTAATAATTGAAAAATTGCAAGCTTGTGAATTGAAATCGAATCTGAAATTGGTTTCAGTATCCAGACTTAGTTTATACGACATGTTCTTGTCTCCTGTGTTGTCTAATTTTGGTGTCTGAATCCAAACTTCATAATTTACTCTCCTCATGTCATTCCAAACCAATTAGACGATCATTCGTCTTTGAAATATGAAATATTTCTGTCTTTCCATGCAACTAACATTCTGAGGCATCAAAAAGTTCATAAAGAGATTGTAAAACTAATGTGAAATGAATTCAGCAGTTTAGTCCAAATGTTCTGATGAGACTCAATTGCTTTATACGATGAAACGATTTTAATATACTCACATATTTACATTGATCAATATTTGAGAAAGTAAGTTATTTTAATCATTTTGAGCACATGCTTCAAACAATATTTAATTTAATTGGCAATTGTTTATTATGTTTGCCTTTATATTGGCCTTGTCTAAACTCCATATTTCATCTCCCTTGAGATTGTAATTTAAAATCATTGCTTCTGGCCAAAATACCTGTCCATAATCCATAATAATGCTTCTTCCAGTAAAAAAGTCCATCTCCTGTTGTCCTCTCACATCAACATCTACCCACATATTTGTTTAGACATAAATGCCCCATTCATTCATTATTTATTCTCTCCTGATTTTTTCTGGAGAAATCAATATTATGGATAGAGGATTTTTATTTCAGCTTGAAGCAAAGGCTTGAAGTTAAAAAGCCTTATGTTTCTTACAAACACGCAGCTTTTCACTTCACAAAACATTAATCGATGAGCTGGAGTGGTGTGGATTACTGTGATGTTTTATCAGCTGTTTGGACTCTCATTCTGACGGCACCCATTCACTGCAGAGCATCCATTGGTGAACAAGTGATAAAAGCCAAATCCAACAACGTTTTCAGCAAATGTTCATTTTTGAGTGAACATTTTTTATCAGCTGACACTGTTATCTATTCAAATAGTTCAGTTTGTCACCAATTGTCTCAGAAAATGCTTCTATTGGCATCTCAGGTCTACTGAGCCATTGCCATGTGAGAGGATGACCTTCAAAAGCATGTAGATATCTGAAAATGGACACAGTGTTACCCATCATGATTTGCTTGCTGAAATGAAAGGCACACTGACCAGTAACTTTAGTACATACTTGCTGGTGGAGCGGATGGGCTTGAGTACACAGACACTGTGGTGGTATTTGCTTCTCTCGACTTCGTCCTCCAACTCTTTTGCGTCAGCGGCATTGCTCCCATCCAATGAGAGACCACCCTCAGCTCTCGCTGCCGTTTCAAAAGCATCCTGGGAGAAACAACAGCAGCCAGGTTTGTTTTTAAGTGTGGCATATCAGCACTTTCAATGGAAAGATGTGACTATGCAAAAAAACTTTGACAGGAAATGAAAGAAGACATGTTTGTCAGCATGTATTGGGCAAGTACAAATATCATCAGCAAAAAATACAGAGGAAGGAACCCAGTCAGACTCCTAAAACCGAACAAACTATACCGCCTAATAATGCCTTGGGGAAAAACCACAGAGGGAACATCAAGTCTTGTGCTGCGCGTGCCTTAAACACAGACAGCTGATGAAGCCCCGTAATTGTAAATTATACACACATGTTTAAGTCATGTGTCTTGGCTTAACAAACAATAAAAGTTTAGAAGACTGTTTAAGCAAGACGCTACAGGTGAGGCCTTGTCCACTCCACACTCGTACGTTTTCATTTAAACATGAATCTTTTTCTCTCCATTATGACCTTCCGTTCACACGGAGCCAGCATTGTTGTCACTAAAAACAAAGCTCTCTAAAGTGGATACACTTGAAAACAGTTTTTGCATTGTAAAAAACAATGACGCACATTTAGTCTTGACACATATTGTACTGACAGTTATGTGTTTATACCGGTATTGTGCCGGTTATGTGGTATTCAGTTTCACACTGTTGCAAAAAAATGCAATACTTTGTACACTCTTCATTTTGCAGTCCTTCAAAGTCCTCGCAAGTGCTGTCCTGCAGCAAAACATGAGGCAGTTGAAGAATAGCGTGAGAACTTTATTCGGTTTATTCTGTTCCAGGTGGTTCTGTTCCATCTCAGTGAGCTTTTATGAGGTTTTACACGGGTGCAGTAAATTCAGTTTCTGGAAAACGCTAGTGTGTTGACAGGAAAGAGTGTTTCAAAGGTATCCGGTTTAATGTAAACATAGCATAAATTGGACAAAACTGTAACATATCACCACACTTTTCCGATTTAATTAATCACAGTGCATATGTTTTGTATTACAAATTTTCTGAAAAGTTGTTTAATTATGGAAATGAGGCATTATCTAATTAAATATGCACGCATTTGAATACAACGATCTGAACACTGGATAAAGCCAGGTTCAAAATGATGATTTCATTTTGTTGGCAGAGTTAAAGGAGTCATATGATGCGATTTCAAGTTTTGCTTTCTCTTTGTAGTGTTACATAAGATCCCTGAAGCTGCAAAGACTAAAGTCTCAAAACCAATTAAATTATCAAATTTAAGATTCTGCCACGCCCCCACAGCGCGTGTTGGATACGTTACGCCCATTGCATTGGTTTCAGATTTTAAATGCTCAATAGAAAATATAAACTTTTATTATTCATCATGCTTACAGATTGTGATTCATTGGAGACAGCTGGTCCAAAAAATGTAATTAAAATCAATTACTGATGCAGCCTCATCTTTCAGAAGTGAAAATAAGAATAATTGACTTTCACAGCATAGAACAGAGCGTCTTCTCGACATGAATAAGCTAGCGTTCGCGGACGGCCAACATATGCAGGCATTATGCAAATGTGTTATTAGTGCCGTGTAGCATTACAGACGTGGGATTCGAACTACTAACGACTCTCGGGCTGTTCAGAGTCAATTCTTTCTTTTGGGAGATAACTGTATTTATCATGCACTTGGCTTTACAACGATGCAAACGGTTTACACTCACACACAGCTACATTACACACTGCAGGAAAGCCAACGCTCCATAATAGGGGCACTTTAAAATTGATATCTCTTTTTTATCATTCCATAAACCAGAAAATAATGTCAACAGCTAGAAATGTTATTCAGATTATAGGAATTAAACTGTAAAGTTTAGTGTATGTAAGAGCTGCTGAACTAATTGTGAGAAAACGGCCTTAAAAGAGAAGGCATTGCCATTGAAATCCACAGAAGCAAAAACATAAGTGTAATAAAATAACACTTAAATATGTATTTTGGATGTTTTCTTTCCACCAGTCTGAAATAAAGATTTAACAGTCACTGAAAAAAGGTTTAGCCTGGAGTGTCTTGTTTAAGTCAAATGTACCGTTGATTAGGGACCAATACTCACTATTAACTAGTTGCATATTACTAGCATATTGGCTGTTTATTAGTACTAATACAATTTGTATTAATGCCTTATTCTGAATGACCATATTTTAGATCCCTTAAACCTAAACTGACAATTAATAAGCAGAAAATTGGGAGTTTATTAAGGCAAAATGTGTAGTTAATAGTGAGAATATGTCCCCAAACTGAAGTATGGAAAATGTACTTGACCCCACGTGCAGCTATACACTGCACATGTGCCAAAGACCACTCTAACAAACTAAATATTTTACAACAGGCCAGACAACAATACAGTTTGCGCAGCCGATTATACGGGCCGTTGCCCAGGGTGACAAGCGCTGTGGCGTATACTGACGTCCAGGCTAAGTGCTGCGAGCAGTGTGTGTCTGCGTATATGTGTGTGTAAACAAAGGCAGACTCCAGAATGTTTCAAACCCAGGGAGACAGAAACAGCCAGCTGGATTAGCTCACTGAAGGGAACAGCATGTACTTTATAGCCTCTTAGTTAAAAGGCAGGATGGGGATCTTCAAACACATAGTGATGCTATCAAACAAACTACACTGAAGTCAGCTGCTCATCTACTATCTCCCATCATGAGAGATGAAAGGAGTAAACGGAGCAATTCCAAGAGGGTTCCTGCACCTCTGGTGCCCGGGCCCTTAATATGGTAACATTTACAATTAGTTAACATTAGTTAATGTACACGAACAACCCTCTATGCACACCTTTGCAATAGAATTGCCATTGGCTAGTAAAGGCACAGATAGGGGGGGGGGGGAGGGGGGCGATATGACCAAAATCTTATATCACGATATGACCAATTTTATATCACGATAACAATATATATCCGTATAGTGATTTTTTTTCTTTTAAAAAGGTTTTATTATATTAAAGTCTTTAATACCATATAATTTTCATAATCCTTGTCACCAATGTCAATATCAAACTAATACAGCCTAAAGAGAGAAGATCAGATAGGAAGATAGAGATAAAAGTCAGTGATGACAGAGTAGAGATAGAGAAGACATGCAGAGAGGAAAAAGAGATAAATATATAATATGAGAGAGAGACACGACAGAGAGGAGAGATAGATTAGTCTTACTGTGTTAATTTTCATCTATATATATAATAAACATTTTATTAATTCTATATATTATAATATACATTATATGTTTTTCCAATAAGTCAAAAGATTATCGCTGACTCCTCTTACTTGATTACATGAATGAATATTGGAGTTCCCCTTTAAACCATCGATCTAAACATTTACATTGCGTTTTCTATTGCCTTTATATCTTAAGACACAACAATCCTTGATTTGACGAAAGCCTTAATAAGATGGAATTCTGCACGCTATTTCATTCTGTTTTTCTGTTTATTCAAAGTCTAAAAGTAAATGCCTCTCTCAACAGAAAGATGACGCAACCTTAACTCGTTGTTGATTTCACGCTTAAAATCGGTTGTTTTAAATGTATTGTTAAAACCCGCCACACAGATTAACCCATCGTTTGTAAATCTGTTCCCCACGATTTTCTCACAGTAACAAATCTCGTATAGTGGGTAAAAAGATTAAGCCTTCACTCAAATATGAAAAGGTGAAAAATGTATTCTTAGACCGCAAACAACATTTATGCTCACATGATATAAATGACTGAAAAAATCATAACAAGACATTTGCCCCATTAATATTGTCATTGACAGCCCAGTCGATATACTCAACGAAGTGTTTTGTTCTTTGTTTGGCAAAGCAATTCGAACTAAGGCTTATTTCTGACAGGGTGAATTCAAGTTTACCCTCTATTAATCTGTTATCACACGGCCTTCCATTTTCCATAATCTTTGTAAACTTTCACAAGATACAATGACTAATTTCTGGTTATGAACGGTGGTACAATGGTCAATATATAGTCTGAAATAATGATTAGCAGCAGTACAGAGTGAAGGATCATGTTTGCACCATTTCCATAATCAGTCCTTTCAGTGTGAAAATTTGAAACGCATGATGTGGAAAACAAATACTGGAGTCACAAACCTGTTTGTTACTTTATTTTATTAGTCTTCATTTATTTTATTCAACTGAATACAATTATTACACCTTTTTATATTTTATGTGATGTCATGATTTGATAAAAACAAAGGTTTATTATATGTTCTTTTGGTATTTCATTTCTTGTATACCTTTTAAATTCTATTATTGAAAGAAAAACAGCAGCAGCAGCATGGTGCAACATTTATTTAAAACTCATGTATTTGGTGTTACCTTATATCTTTACATTTGTATGTATTTGTGATGCATTTTACAATGTTTTCTGGATTCTGCATTTTATTCCAAACCTGTATCATTTTCTAGAAAATTTAAAATTTTAGGTGAACTATTACCTTAACAGGTTTTTTGTCAAACAAAGTGCTGCATAACAGAGGTTTACTTTTTAAAGGGGTCATATTATGTTACTAAAAAGAACATTATTTAGTGTATTTGGTGTAATGCAACATGTTCACATGGTTCAAAAAACACATTATTTTCCACATACTGTACATTGATGCTCCTCTATGCCCCGCTTTTCTGAAACGCGTCGATTTTTACAAAGCTCATCGTTCTGAGAAGCAAGGCGTGCTCTGATTGGCCAGCTATCCGGTGCGTATAATTAAAATATGTTAAACAACACAAATATATATAATCTTATTTTATTAACCGATGTGTTTGCTGCTGACCTTTGATGATCCAGTTCAACCATACTAATAATACAAATTAATTTAGATAAACTAATAATTGTGTTTGATTGTTGTTTTATTGCTGAAGAGTGTTGAACTTCTCCTGCGTTCTTCTGTACAGACGTGATTTACTCGTCCTTCAGCCTGAGGTTTATTCATTACACTTTTTGGTGTGAAAGGCTTTTATATTTGCTATAAATATAACTTATTATATTAAAAACAAACAATCAAGCCCTGCTCATATTTAAAAAGTAACGCGAAA